>CAEGAG010302834.1:0-10455 GCA_903067065.1 Brachyrhaphis terrabensis | reverse complement strand
TTTCCCAGCCTAGGTCAAAAATCCACAAACTGAAATACAAGAGTTTCACTAGCACTGATAAGATAACTTTAATGTTTGGAGGTCAGCTAATTATCTGACTTACATAGGGGCAGAATTTGCTACTTCAACCTGAAATTGTCTTATGTTCCCTAGTGGTGAGACAGCAGCCAGCAGGAAGGGATGTGGTGTTCCTGCTGGATGGATCTGATGGCACTAGAACTGGCTTCCCAGCAATGCGAGACTTTGTCCAAAGGGTAGTAGAGACACTCAGTGTAGATGACAACAAGGACCGTGTCTCAGTGGTTCAGTACAGCAGAGATCCAGCTGTCCAGTTCTATTTGAACACGTACACGACAAAGGGCCAGATCCTTGATGCCGTCAGGGGTTTGAGGCACAAAGGCGGAAGACCCCTCAATACGGGAGCAGCTCTCCAGTACTTGAGGGATAACGTGTTCACTTCCTCTGCCGGAAGCAGGCGGCCGGAAGGAGTTCCACAGGTCCTAGTATTGCTAAGTGGCGGAAAATCATCCGACAGTGTTGACGCACCAGCCGCCGCCCTCAAACAGATGGGTGTCTTGATCTTTGCAATTGGAAGTAGAGGCTCTGACAGCAGAGAATTACAGAAAGTATCCCACGATCCCAATTATGCTCTGTCTGTGTCCGAATTCACTGACCTTCCCAGTGTCCAACAGCAGCTTCAGGCCTCTGTGGAGGCTGTGGTTGTTGACGTCACCCCTGAGTCACCAACTGTACTCGGTATGTTTTCAAGCATGTTCCTCTGAAGGTGACCTATGCAGTTGGCTGTCTTAATTCTAAACACAAGCAGGATAGGAATTTGTTGGATACATGCTTAGTTCCCAGTTTTCCTGTTGTGATGATCCATGCCATGTTTAGCTTCTGTAAGAAGTGAGAAAGCTTAGGACATATTGTCATTTCAAAACAGTCCTCTAGTTGACAGGGATCCCGGGAGGCATCTTTGATCAAAGGTTTTGACTCTTTTGCCTTCCCTTCTTTTCTCAGTTGACACTGCCAAAAAGGATATTGTATTCCTCCTCGATGGTTCTGACGGCACAAGGAATGGCTTCCCTGCCATCCGGGATTTTGTCGAAAAAGTGGTGGAAAAGCTCAATGTGGGAGAAAACAAAGACCGTGTTTCTGTGGTCCAATTCAGCAGAGAAGCTGAAGTCCAATTCAATCTAAACACGTACAATACAAAAGAGGATATTGCCGATGCAATCAGAGGGCTTAGACACAGAGGAGGAAGACCCCTAAACACCGGGGCAGCCCTCCAATATGTCAGGGACAATGTCTTAACAACCTCCTCGGGGAGTAGACATCAGCAAGGTGTCAAACAAATGTTGATCCTGCTAACTGGAGGAAGGTCTTTTGACAATGTTGACGCCCCAGCCTCTGCCCTCAAACAGCAGGGCGTCTTTGTGATTGGTATTGGAACAAGGACCTCTGACAGTAGAGAGCTGCAGAAGTTATCATATGAGCCTACTTATGCGCTATCAGTCTCTGAATTCACAGACCTCCCTAGTGTCCAAGCACAACTCTCCTCTGTCATGGGCAAAGCGCTAGCAAGGGTTACACCTTTGCCACCAACAGTGACGGGTAAGAAAGTGATACATTTAACATGACAAGGTTTTGAAAGATGTTGTTTGAAGTCAGTTCATGTATAAATTTCCCAGCCTAGGTCAAAAATCCACAGACTGAAATATTAGAGACACAATCAGTAACAGATTAACCTTCGTCATAGGAGGACCATTCCTCCTAATGTGGCCATTTATACATTAAGAGTAATGAAAACTAAAATGTTAACACCTTTTTGACTATACAATGTATCCTACAAGCTTAAAAAATCTACCTAAATGACTGAAAAACAAAGCAATCTAAATTCCTTTTGCCAAAACTTAAATATGCACGTGCTATTAGTGGGTGTCTTAATTTGAACACACCACAGGGCTGTGTGCATAGTCAGGTTCTTGTTACAGTCTTCACCCATGACTGTGTAGTCAGCCACTCCTCTAACAGGGTTCTGAAGTTTTCAGATGACACCACCGCAGTTGGTCTGATAACACAATGATGAGACTCTGTACAGAGAGGAAATCCCGAACCTGTTCCAATGGTGTTGAGAAAACAACTCGATGCTCAAGGGGAGGTAGGGAAGTGTGTGGATAACATCTATTTCCTGGGCATCCACATCAGCTCTGACCTGGTCGCTGAAAACTTCTTTTCTGATGAGGAAGGCCCACCAAAAACTCTTCTTCCTCAGGAAATTGAAAAGGGCTGGACTCCCAGCCAGTTGCTAAAAAACTTCCACAGAGTTGTGACTGAGAGCATCCTCTGCCCCAGCATGACTGTGTGGTACAGCAACTGCACAATCTAGGGCAAAAAGAATTTGGCCCAGGTTGTGAAAACTGCCCAGTGGATTGTGGGGAGTTAGTTACCAAGTTGTTCATAACTCTTCAACACTCAGATGGGATTTTATAAATTTAGTTACATCCATGATGTACTCTGTACTTGCAGTTAAAATGTTTGGGCATTGGGACCAAGGGGTTGTGTGTGAATTCATCAAAATAACAGTTGGCATTCAGTTTTTTTCTGTCACTGTTTACAATAACCATTGAGAGACGAAAAGCATTTCATTAAGGCAGCTCCTTCTCAGATGGAAACTTTTTATTATTCATTGACTTAACAGGCAAAGCTGAGGTAATTTGAAAGCCTCTGGGTGATTGCTTTGGCAACTTCAGCGGGAATTTCTTTGAATCCTGCCCACTTTGGAGGTGGCAGCCTTCTCAGTCTAAACACAGCCAGGGCTGTGGTGCAAAAAGGCCTATTGAGTAATATCTCAATGAGGTCCACAGCATTGAAATCAAGTTATTTTGATCACTCTCTTAAGATCACTTTGAATTTAGACTAATGCATTGTCGTTTTGTTTTTCTTACAGCGGAATCGCAAGGCCCAAGAAAAGACATTGTCTTCCTTATTGAAGGATCGGATGGTGTTGGGCGAGAATTTGCTATCATCCAAGAGTTCATTCGCAGAGTGGTCGAGAGTCTCAACGTGGGTGAAAACAAGATTCGAATCGGTGTGGTCCAATATGGTGATTCTGCCAAGGCTGACATGCATCTCAATACCTATACAACAAAAGAAGGCGTCCTAAACGGCATCAGGGAAATGAGACAGCTTGGAGGAAGACAGCGGAACCTTGGCCAAGCATTGCAGTTTCTCAGTCAGAACGTTATGATACCAGCACGAGGTAGCAGGAAGCAAGAAGGTGTGCCGCAGTTTGCTATTATTGTGTCCAGTAGGCCCTCAACAGATGATATCACTCGTCAAGCCTCTTCCCTCAAGCAATCTGGAGTCATCTCATTCAGCATTGGCACAAGGGAGATCAACCCCACAGAACTAAAAGTAGTGTCATATGTCCCAAATTTCTCCTTTACTGTTGATGACCTCCCCAGCTTGTACGTAGTCCAAGATAATCTCATCAACACAATAACAGAGTTATCAGACGAGGACATTGCAAGGTTGAGACCTCAATTCCCAACATATGAAGGTAAATTGTCTTTATTTCCTTTCTCTTTAAATCTCTATAGTTTTTTAGCTCTGAAGGATGCTATACTAATAAAGCTTACTTACCTACTTACCAGGATTGCAACAAGCTTTAGTACTCCTAAAACAGTGCTGAAACATCCTTAGACTGTTAGGCCATTTCTAAAGGTGAACTTCCTGGTCCCGTGTAATTTCAAAGCGTTTCCTGTTCTTAACCTGGAAACATCTAACAGCTAGAACAGCTGCAGGTGATTTGGTGTTTATTTTAGGGGGAGTGCTGATAAGAATTTGTGAATACAGAGTTTTCCAGCCTTTAGATTGAGTGCTGCCAATGCTTTAAAAGTATATCTATAGCTTGAGTACCTTCCAAATTAAAGATATGTTTAAAGAATTGCAACAGCAGAAAAGCGGCTGATGATCAAAACATGTAAAGTAACACAAAGATAAAAATATTAAATACATAAAACAGAAGAATAATATACTGCATAGAAAGAGCAACATTACAACATAAAATACTGTGCAATTATTAAAATTAATAAACTGATCCAAAGGAAAGTGAATCTGTGTAGAATAACTGAATAGATGTGACTGTATTTCTGAAATAAACTTTTTAGAAAAGTATGTAAATGAAAGAGTCAAACACAAACCCATTTCTTTTCAATCATTCAGAGTATTTCTAGTAAATGCTGCATTCACTTTGACAAGTAACCAATCACAACCAGTAGATCAATCGCAGCACCAAACTGCAGTCGTTATTAAGCAGAACAGGTGGATTTAAGAGAACACAAAAAAAACTTTATACTTTAAATTCTTACTCTAGAAATATTTAGTTGAGCATACTTAATCACTGTTTGTTTTAAATAATATTTTTTATTTATTTTGTACTTAAATCTGACCAGCATTAGAGATATTAAGATATAATTTAAGATTACATATCTTGTTTTAAAATCTACTCAATCTTGATGTAAACTGAAGTGCAAAAACTGATGCAATATATTTGAATTGTATGTTATTGTTTTGCCTTTTTAAGACTCTCTATAGTTGTTTTTTTAAAGTATTGTCAATAATGTCTTCCCAAAACACATTACCAAGTCAAAAGTTCGAATTTCCTATTAACATTTTTTAAGATAACACAGTGGGCCACTGTGTTGTCATCTTCAGATTCAGATTTTCCAGAGATGGAAAATCTGAAAACATAGAAACAATTTTGGTTCCTACAATGATCGAAACAAAATAGTTTAATGTGTTTCAATCATTTGGTCAACACAAGTACAAATACTTTAAAGGTCTTGTTGGTCTCCTGTATATGATTGTCATAGATTAGGGTTTCTACATGCCCCATGTTTTTAATCATAGCGTTTTATTTTGCTTGTATCTTAACAGTATTCACACCACCAGCAGCAACAGGAGATAAGAGAGATGTTGTCTTTCTGATTGATGGCTCTTCTGCAACACGTAGTGAGTTCCCGTCCATCCGTGACATGATAAGAAGACTTGTGGAGCAGCTGGACGTAGGACTAGACAGGGTCAGAGTCTCAGTGGTACAGTACAGCGATGATCCAAAGCCAGAATTCCTCCTCAACGAACACTCCACCAAAGCCGAAGTCCGGCAGGCTGTGGGGAAACTCAGAAGCAGCGGTGGAAATCGCCTCAACACGGGCCGGGCTCTTGAATGGGTCTCCCGGAACATCTACCAGAGATCTGCAGGAAGCCGCATTGAGGAAGGCGTGCCTCAGCTCCTCATTCTGGTCACAGGCGGCAGGTCTTCAGATGATGTGTCCACACAAGCCAACCAGCTAAAGATAAATCAGGTTGCACCCCTTGCCATTGGCTCAAGAAACGCAGATCTAAATGAGCTGAGACAGATTTCCTTAAAGCCAGAGCTTGTGTACTCCGTTGACAGTTTTCAACAACTTCCAAGAGTGGAGCCACAACTCATTAGTTCAGTCCAAACAATATCCACCTCTGACATTATCAGCAGTTATATTCCAACAGTGGATATAGGTAAGAAATTTTATTTTTACTTTTCTGTTAGTGGTAACCTGCTGGAATTCATGTTTTGTCACATTTTTGTTTACTTTGCAGCCACCCTAGATCTTGGGAAAAAGGACATCATCTTCCTCATTGATGGCTCAGACACCACAGGTCCCAGTGGGATTGCCCATATTCGAGACTTTATCATCAGCATTGTCCAACAGCTCGATGTGCAGCCTGATAAAGTTCGTATTGCTGTTGTCCAGTACGCAGACAGAGCGAAAACCGAGTTCTCACTCAACACCCACAACAACAAGCAGGCTGTGCTGTCTGCTGTCAAACGCCTTCGTCAGATGGGCGGACGTTCCTCTCAGCTGGCCAATGCCATTGATCATGTCTTAGAGAACGAGGTCAAACCATTGGCTGGCGTTCGTCTGTCCGACGCCTCCCAGCATCTTGTGGTTCTCACAGGAGGACCATCGTCCCAACCGGTCTCTATCTCAGGACCGCTGCTGAAGAACAAGCGGGTGAACTGCATTGGTGTTGGGACTGGCAACGCTGACAGATATCAGCTAAGTCAAATTGCCACATCGTCAGAAGATGTTGTTACAGTGCCTACATTCCCCAACTTACCGACAGCAAAAGACAAGGTTATTTCCAGACTGAGAGGCTCCACAGGGACTGTTTTCCCAACATATGTTTATCCAAGTAAGTCAGATAAGTTAACGTGTGCACCTGGCTATGGGGTAGATTCATTAGACAGAAAAATGGAACAAAAATATGGCCTAAAAACAACAAAAATAGATAATAGCCAAGTGTACAAAAGTATTTTGGAAGCTAGTACAACTTCAAAAAAGTAAAATGAGTCAAATGTACTGCACTTATTCATAAAAATGTAGATTATTTTGTTCTGCACAGAAGCTGAGATAGGACAGTCTTTAAATAATTAACATTATCTAAATAAATTCTTTATTACATTGACTCTTTATAAATGATCCTAAGGTAATCCAGATTATTTACATAGCTCTAATTCACAACAAATGTCATCTCAAAAAAGCAAACAATTCTTTCCTATCACACAGAATTTAAGCCAATATAATCAGACAGACATAAATTCAGTGACGCAGTTTAATTTGATCCTAAACACAAAGCAAGGCATTTAAGAACCAGTTGGTCAAAAATTATCAATCCGGCCGACTGGATCAAGTCTCTGAGTTTCCAACTGTTAGAATAAAAGGCTGAAAAGCATTCATCCAATAAAAAGGAAAAGTCTTTTCAGGCACTGCAGATTTAAGGGTTGATATGTGAACCTCTGAAACAAGGAACCGTTCAGATGTTTTACAGCAATGTATTCTGGGTAAAGGGTTTCTCATCATGACCATCATGTTTGAATCTCTATCCAGAATTACTACCCTAATTTCTGGTGAAGATGTTTACTGGCAGAATTAATCTGATTTCTCCATCATTTAGTTGTTTTGACTAAATAATCTTTGTTCATCTAAAATACAGACATGATTACATTTTATTATCTCTTGCTAATGAAATAGTTTATTATTTAAATATTTTACCATTTCTGAGCAGATTTTTATCTTTTGTTATTCTGGGCATTTCAAGGTGAGATTCAGCTAAAAAACAAAGTTAGACTTATATTAAACTGTAGCGAAAGCATAAGTATAAATTATATCTACTGCTTTTTGGTTTGAGTCAAAACTGACAGAAATTTAAACAACAACAAAGACTTGGATACATTTCCTGTTTTACCTCATGTCCATTCTGACTCTTTGCTACATGTTTGTTTCCTTTTAGCGGAAGATTTGCCTCAATCCAAAAAGGCTGACATAGTATTCCTAATGGATGGATCCATCAACCTGGGCCAGAGCAACTTCAACAACGTCAGGGACTTCATCATGAATCTTATTGATCTGTTCTACAGCGAGAGAGACAACCTACGAATCGGCCTTGCGCAGTATGCCACAGATGTGAGCGACGCCTTTTTCCTCAACACCTACAGCAATAGGGACGACATCATCGAAGCTATCGGCAAGATAGAATACAAAGGCGGACGCAGAATCATGACCGGCGACGCCATTCGCCACGTGCAAGACGTCCATTTTAGCAAGCAGAGAGGCAGTAGGAAAGATGAAGGTACTCCTCAGATCCTCATGCTTGTCACAGGAGGTCGCTCACAGGATGACGGGAAGACAGCCGCGCTGGGCCTGAAGAAGAAAGGCGTAAGAATCTTTGCTGTTGGAGTGGGCGACATTCAGGGTGAGCTGGAAAACCTTGCGAGTCAGTCGTCTACCGTGGCCCGAGCACAGACCTTCCAGGAGCTGTCAGAGCTCAATGAACAAATCCTGGAGGCTTTGGACGATGAAGTGAAGGGGAAACCTTGCATTGATACACAACAACCAGCCAAACGTAAGAGGAAATTCTTTTGGCTTCCATAACTAACTTTACCATAGAGCTGCTAAACCTAAAATTTGCTTTTCAGATTAGAATTTCAATGTTTTTGATAAGAAAGTATCTAAACTACAAAAATTGTGTTTTACAGCCTGCAATGTTGAGGTGTTAGTTGGCTTTGATGTGTCTGGCCAGAACATCTTCAGCACTCAAAGTAACCTTCAGAGCAAGATGAACGCCATTCTGCAGAGAATTTCCAAAATGGCCCCCATCAGTTGCTCCGGAGGGCAAAACCCCTCCATCCAGGTGGGCATGCTGGCCTTGGACTCTGCCTCCAAGCCGGTCCAAATCGACTTCAAGGTCAACCCTAATGAGCTGTTTGAGGCCTTCAGAGGCCTGCGGAGTCAGGGCCCCTTCTTCCTGAATGCTCAAACCATCCAAGCCTACATGAACCGGTTCCGAATCAGACAAGCTGACACCATCAAGGTTGGTTCCTCAAACACTTGGAAACGACTTGCAGAGCTGTTGCTAAATCATGAACTGATCATTGTTTCCACTTTGAACCTAAAGGTCATCATTCACCTGACGGACGGTCTGGATGCTCCATACGCTGAAATGAAGAGACGAGTTGAGGAGCTTCGTCGGTCGGGTACGGAGATCTCACAGGAGAGAGAGCCTGATTACCGTCCAGCTGTTTTTTTAACAGGATGTTTCTGTACAATCTTAATCAGGAGTGAACAGTTTCATTCTGGTTGGGCTGGAGCGGGTGGAGCAGTTTGAAGAGGCTTTGCTGTTGGAATTTGGCCGCGGCTTTCGGTACACAAGGCCCTTAAAACTCAACGTCATGGACCTGGACTATGAACTTATGGAGGAATTGGTGGGTACAGATAAAACCCAACCAACGTCTTTTCTGGAGGTTAAATTTCCTCAGAAAGTTCTTGAAAAATATTTTTCTTTTCCTCCTTAGGACAACATTGCAGAGAGGGAGTGCTGTGGCGTTCCATGCAAATGTACTGGGAACCGAGGAGACCGAGGGGGCGTGGGTCTGCCCGGGATTAAGGTACCTTAACTGGACAGCGGCATATTTCTGTAACCCTGGGTTAGCTTCCTAAAGGAAAACTAATACTTTCATTGCTCTGCTGTAGGGTGGTCCAGGATCACAAGGAAGCCCGGGACATCCTGGTGACGAGGGTGGACCAGTGAGTCCAAATGTCTTCTTACATCAGCCACCTTTCACATCTTTAATGTTTGTGTATTCAACTTCCATTTCTTATAATCCCAGGGAGAAAGGGGTCCTCCTGGTGTTAACGGTACTCAGGGCTTCCAGGGATGTCCTGGACAGAGAGGTGTCAAGGTAATTTGAATTATTTTTTCACCTTTCAGCTGAATAAAGAAATAAGTTTTAATTAAATTACAGCAACAGTGATTCAAAGCTACATATTTTCTTTCCAGGGTTCTCGTGGGTTCTCAGGAGAAAAGGTGAGTGTAATATTTCTAAGTAATAAAAAACATGTGATATAATATCTACAACTGCCTAAGCATCTAATTCTGCTTTAGGGTGAATTAGGAGAACTTGGACTTGATGGCATCAATGGAGAAGAAGTAAGGTTTTTTTTCTGATATAATGAATCAGTTGCACTATGTTGTGTTTTCAGTTCTCTGTTTTTCTCCCAGTGTTTGGTTTAATGGTGTGTTTAACATCTTTGCAGGGGAAAAGTGGAGTTGCTGGGCCTCCAGGTGACAGAGGAAACCCTGGCAGGAGAGTAAGAAACGTCACACAGTTTTATTTATTTCCCCTGATGCATTTAAAAAATGAATGAAAAAACAAAAACGTTGTGTTTGATTATTTTTAGGGCGCTAAAGGAGCCAAAGGACAAGCAGGCGACATAGGACAAATGGGAATCAGAGGAGACCCTGTGCGTATTAGAACATTTATCCTGTGAGCTTTGTTTGCATAACTCCTGTGCTGAAACCTTCTCATATCCTCACCGTGTGCAAGCTACTCTAGCATCCTCCCACAGTTCAAAAGACACAAATGTCAGATTAATTGGTCACTTCTAACCCCCCAACTACAGCCATGTTTCAATCAACTTTTCTTTATCCACATTTTGAGGAATCGCATGAGAAAAGGTTGGAAACTCCAAAAAAACTTCATCAGTTTTGTACAGAAGTTTTTGGGCTTAACCCAAAAAAAACCCTCAAAGAGAAATGAAAGCACATTTACAGAATCAGGCAGTTTTCCTCCTGATGGTCCGGTCGACCCGGTTCTACTGGAACTCCATCATCTGCTCCATCTCCAGCTGCTGTGGTTCTGAGTCAAACCAACCTGTTCCCCTCCTGGCCTGTGGGGGCGCTGCACCAAGAACCACTGAAGGAAACGACACAAAAACCTCTGAAGACACTGAGAGCAACTTCCTTCTTCACCAGGTGGAAACAAGATGGAGGATCAGATTTTAGTGTTGGAGGATTTCTCTTTAGTCTTTGGCTAAAGACCAGGAGCCATTTCTGCTGCTAGCGCTAGGC
>CAEGAG010302829.1:0-15239 GCA_903067065.1 Brachyrhaphis terrabensis | reverse complement strand
AAATGTACAGTACTAATAGACATGCTATTAGTTTAAGAAATATGCAACAGAGCAAAGAACTGAAAGTAATATTTAGAGATTAAATTTTCTCCCTATAGGTTAGAGATCCCAGTCAGGAGCCATGTGGTCGCCTCACTTTCCTTAAAGAGTGTAGGTCAACCAAAGGCCTACCACAGAGTGCCGTGTGCAATCTGAACATCACGCTTCCTGCGGTGAAAAAGGTAAGGCAGTGGGAACTCTCCATTCTCTTTTCACATCCATAACCACACTCCTGGATAGGGTGTTTTTCGGACCCATGGTACAGATTGATGAAAGACTGAGGTAGAATTTTGGCAAACCTGCTGCCACGGTGTCTTTTATCTGTTTAAAGCTTCTCTCTCTGTTTTAGTCACTGGTTATCTCTGCAGTGGATTCGTGTCATTGGCTGTTTTATTTTGATTCTTTCTGCCCTTTGATTTGGATCCCTTTGGCTGAGAGCTCGTGTGCTTTACATTTTTATTTATATTTTATTTTTGGGCTGTTTTTGGGCTTGATTCATTTGCTGTTATTGCTTCTGGATGTTGCCGCTTTGTTTGTATATCATTTCTTTTCTGTGTGTGTTTTTATTTTGTTTGGTTTTGCTGAAGTGGCTTCACTTCTGCATTTAAGCTTCTGTCAATCACTCCTTTTTCACTCCCTGATGTTTCTTTTCCCCCTGCTTTCCATTATGTTACTCCCCCTGTTTCTGCAATGCATCTTGGGAACCAGGAATCGGAGTCAGATGCCGAGGACGAGGTAAACCACACGTTCCCCACCATGTGCTGTCCTCTGCACCAGATCAGTAGCAGCCCCGCTCTGCTCCTTTATGCCTTTTTTTTTTTTTTACCATGTTTTGCAAGGGGCATTACCATCTTTCCCTGTCCATGGCCCCCTCTAGCTGCACAGTTTTGCATGATATATGGTAGCTTTGTCAGAACCCCACACCCCTCCAAAAAAAACTCATCTCTTATTTCCATGTTCCCTTGCACACTCCAGTATGAGATAAAACTGGCTCTACAGGATTTAGGAACTTCCCAAATTTGACTTTTGCAAAATTAGGGTCTAGTGTTTGACAGATTTTAAACTTATTGTGACTAAATTGGCTAGTTTATTATACTCACATCTAACATAGCTAACAGCATAGTTATAGATCGGTGAATTTATAAATATAAATTAACACAGACTGCAAGGTTTGGTTTAGTTTTATAATTTAAAGGTGCTCATTTTGTAGCAATTTATAGCAGTATAGGGTAACCTAAAACTGATAGGATTTTGTGTTGTTTGCTATTGTTGCAGACTGAAAAGCCAGATCGACGTCATACCTTTGCATCCCTAGCCTTACGTAAGCGCTACAGCTATCTGACTGAGCCTGCACAGAGTGAGTTTGACTTCATCACTAACAAACCCCTTTGAGTTTAAAATTTTGCGAAGTTTATTGGATTGATAAGTGTGCAGAGGTTTAATTAACTTGTAAAATGAGTGACCATTGTGTAGAAATGACTTTCTTATTGTGACAAACTTTCTCATTTCACATATGACACAAGTTCATGTGCTTGTTCACAACATGGTATATATTTTTGCATGAGTGATTTTTAAGTTTTGTGTGCTGTGCTTGCCCACATTGTAAAGTGTGCGCCTTTCGAGTTCCAACGGCTGTGTTTTGGAAGTTTAAATTCTGCAAAATTTTACTTTAACTTATAAAGAAGAATTATCCTTTTGGATGGAAGTCAAAGTAAAATTCTGTTTCATTTGTGCTCTTGGTTTTTTTTTTTTTTAAAGCTCTTTTTTTTTGGCTGTTTGGCAATGTTTTAGCTTAGTTTGGTACAAGAATGCATGCTGGAGGTCTTGAGTTGGTTTATTTTTGTTTTCCCAGGCTCTGCTTGTCACAGGTTTGATGCTGCATGACAAAATGGGCTAAAGCTGGAGTCTTGGACAGCACATTTTGTCTTTTTTTTATTTACAAAAGATAGAGGAAAATGGGAAGTTCTGCAGCTCTTTGCTTTATTTTATCATAATGTTTAAACTGCCTGTGAAAAAGACTGTCCTTTTTGGGCCAAACAGATAAAAGGCACTATAAAAAGTGGTCTTAATTTCAAGCCAGAGACAACATGCTGGTATTAAAATGTTTGAAGTCCAAAGAGAGAAGTTGTTTTTTGTGTTTATCCTCTTGCATTTGTCCCCCCATTATTTTGTCTCCCAGCTGTCAATCTATGCCATCGTCTTTGCAAATTTACTTTGCTGCTTTATGTGCTTTGTTGAGTTTATTTCCTCCATTCTTGTTGCTGCTGTTGGACTTGGGTTCTGGTCATTTTCTCCCTTTGCCCAGTTGTACCTTTGCATTTGTAATCATTTAATATTTCAGATATGAAATTATGCTGTCTAACACAGGATGTGTTGCAGCAACTGTGTATCAATTTAAACCTGTCAGAGAGGTGTTTTCATACCTACTTTGCAATATGCCATGCAAAGAGGTTTTTTTATATTCTTCTCAAAGTCTAGTGCAGGGACATGTATTTGACTCCAGAAATAATTTCTACCAATTGGAAGTTATGTCTTTATAGTGATTATATTTCATGTGGCAGCAAGCACAATCTCAGATCTCAACTAACATAAGTGAAAATAGAGAATATTACAATATTCATAGTTAATAATGCAATTTAATATATTGTGGGACATGCAGGTGAAGGTCATAAATGACCTAAGTAGATAAAAGTGTTGTTTTCAAATGATTATTTTATCAATTTAGGGCAAAAACATCTATAATTTAAAATTCTTAATAGAATTTTAACATAAACGGATATCCCGTGGTTTACTGGGTTTGACACAATTTCTTTACTGTATAAGATTGAAGTAGGATGACAAAAATGTAATTTGTTGGGTATGAAATGATATTAAGACTTGGCAAAGGGGTGAACTGACCTGGAGCCGGTTTAGTCATTACCTAAACCATGACCACACAAGAACATTGTTTCTTTTTGTAGCTCCATATTTAGTCGTTTCTTAAATGTCTTACTCAGCAATTAAAAACTGCAGTTTATCCCTTCCTAATACTACAACAGCCTCACTGACCAACTCTTCCTCCTCTGGTGTTGTCTTTTTTCCTCATTTTTTTTCCCCCCAACATATATTTCTTTTCTCTCTGCTCTTTTCCATTCTGTTGTTTATTTTTTACATCATCCCGTTTGTTATCATTTTTCTCTAAATTCACCTGAAGAAACAGCAGTTGAACGAAGTGCAGCAACAAGAACACTGCCTTCTGGTCACCCTCACAAACCTGTCTTTCCAACCAGACCTTACCCACCATGGTCAACTGCTCCTATTACCGTCCCTGGCCAAACAAGGCCCATCGGAGTGGGGGGTCTCTTCGCCTCTGCCGATCCACCGGCAGGCTCACCAGCTAGTTCTCCATTAAAATCTGCCTGGCCCCTCTCAACACCTTCACCTGCATGTCCCACAACTATAAGAGCAACCTTGGGCATTTCACCCCCAGCACCCGCCTCGTCATCTCCAGTTAAATCGATCAGCGACGTACCATCATCCCCCATCAGGTCTTACAGGACTGTGCCTTCACCAATTAAAACTGTTGTCCAGCAGGGACCATACCCCATTCACGGGTCTGCCATCCTTTCAACATCTGGAAGTAAACCTGCCACAGATCCGGCATCAATTAAAAATCTTGCTCTGGCTTATGCATCAAGGACCCCTCTTCATCCTTCAGTACCAAATGCTTCTTTATCTGAGAGGTCATCAGCTGCTACTGCTTCTGTAACATCACCAAAATCCCTGTACAACCGCTACAGTTCTAATCTGCCTTTTAAATCTGCGCTTGTGACAACATCTGCTTCAGAAGTCGCCAAAATTTCTCCTGTTAAAAGCATCTCCAGTCTCTCATCTCTAAAGACATCTGTTGACTCAACAGTCACATCCCGAGGAGGGAGGACATCTATGTCGTCCATGTCCTCAACCGGTCAGACAACCATTGCTTCCTCAGAATTTTCCATGATGAACGGATCAGTCTCACCTGTTAAATACCCATCCTCCTCCTCTACCCCATCCTCGCCTTCTTCACGTCTTCTCTCAGAGAGAAGCAACAGTCTTCAGGAGAGGATCCAAGCAACCACCCAGGCAGCAACATCCGGTGTCAGTGCAGCCATAAATGAAGCTTTAGACTCATACTCAGTCTCAGGGTATGGCACGCTTAGGTCATTGTCATCTTCGCGCAGATCTGCAACAGCAACCTCTGCTTATGGTTCTCTGAGATCTGCATCTGCCAGCCCAAGTCCAGCAGTCTCCTCAAATACAATGACTGTCCCTGTTTATTCACTTGTCAATGTCCTCCCTGACACCCCTGTAAAACCAGGGCCTGGGTCTCTCAAAATGGCACTGCCCGATTCTCCTCGTACCTCGTCCACCTCTTCTTCATCTTTCCCTTCATGTGTTACTGCAACAAAACTGAAATCGCAATTAAAATCTCCTCCATTTATAACACCACCAATCATCCATCCAACTGCAGCCTCCAATCAGGAGATACTTAAAGATGTAGCAGATATGAAACAGGATCTAATTAGAATGACGGCTATCCTCCAGACAGACACACAAATGGCTGCTAAAACTGTACAAACATCAAACACTGGCACACCTAAAGAGTCTAAGTTAGAAGATCAGGAACCACACACACTAGTTGAGAAGGTCAAAAAAGATTTAGTCAAAGTCAGTGAGATACTACAAAAGGATATCATGGCTGAAGATAAGACCATTTCAGGTAATGAGACAAGTTCAGAGGAGGAATGGCAGGAATTTTCCAGAGATGAGATCGAGGAGGCACAAAGAAGTGCTCGCCGAGACTGTTACTCTCCATTTGACGAAAACACTCTATTTAAGCACCAGTCGATGCCAAGCAAAGAGTTAGAATTAAGTAAAGTGGTAGATTACTTAACAAATGACATTGGTGCAAGTTCTCTGTCAAAAATGGCACAGTTGAAAAGTGAGTATGAAGATGAGGTGAAAAAAGACGGGGAGGAGAAACAAAAACGAGTGCTCAAGCCATCCATGACCATACAAGAGCACAAACTTAAAATGCCTCCCCCAGTTTCAGGCATGATCAGATCTCCCTCAGAGAAGGACTTAAGCAAGCTTGCTGAGTCATACCAAGGGTCAGACACAATCTTGGAATCTCCCGAGGAGCTGTCTCATGAGCAAGATAAAAGTCCCCTCTCAGACAGCGGGTTTGAGACGAGAAGTGAAAAGACGCCTTCTGCTCCTCAAAGTGCAGAAAGCACAGGCCCCAAACCTTTATTTACAGATTCCCCAATCCCCCCTTGTGTAACTGAGACCAGAACTGAGGTTGTCCACATCAGGAGCTATGAGCAGCCAGATGATCTTTCTGAGCCTGGAGTCATGGAGGAAGCTGCATCTGCTTTACCTCCTTTAGAGCCAGAAAGTTCATCATCAAAAGCTTTACAGATGAAAATACCAGAAGATGATGCCTTATTGAACAAAAGCATGTGTCTTAAAGAGGAAACTCATATCACTACCACAACCCGTATGGTGTATCACAAGCCTCAACTTACTGATGGCGCAGAAATGATAGAGGAAGCCATGTCAGTCAGAGACATCATGAAAGCTTTTCAGTCAGGACGAGACCCATCTAAAGAACTGGCAGGCCTCTTTGAACACAAAGCTAGCCAAGAGTCTGTCAAAGGTGATGAACTCACCCCAAGGTTTCTAGAACGAGACATTAAATCCAAACCGAAAGTTGAGAGGATAATTGAAGTTCATATTGAAAAGGGCCACAGCACAGCAGACCCAACTGAGGTTATTATCAGAGAAACAAAGAAACACCCTGAGCTTTATGTCTACAAAAGTGACCGTGGAATAAAGGAGCTTACTGATTATGATGAGGCCCAGCAGGAAGAAGAGGAGCTTACTGCTGAAGAATCTTTGCCCTCCTTCCTAGAAACATCTCGTGTTAACACTCCAGTGTCACAAGAAGAGGACAGTCGTCCAAGTTCTGCCCAACTCATAGGAGATGATTCATATAAAGCTCTAAAACTACTAAGCCAGCACTCCATAGAATATTGTGATGATGAATTATCTGAAGTTCGAGGAGAATCATATAAGTTTGCTGAGAAAATGCTTCTCTCAGAAAAAATTGAAACATCATTGCAGTCTTATTCAGATACAGAGGATTCTACAACTGCGGCAGACAAAAATCGCCACCTAGCTTCTGAGGAGAGTGGTAGGTTTGAGGGCACAAATCAAGGTAAAGGAAGCCCAAAAAGAGAGTTTGTTTCTAAGTCATCAAAAGATGGGTCTTCTAAATCAGGTAAATTCCTGCACAAAGATGAACCTTCTCAGTTTGACAAGGTGACAGTGCTCCATTACTCAACAGAACCAGGCAGTCCAAAACATGCAGTTTGGATGAGATTTACTGAAGACAAGCATGATAGAAGTAGGGACAAACTACTTTATGAAGATCGAGTAGATCAAACAGTGAAGGAGGCTGAAGAAAAACTCAGTGAGGTATCTCAGTTTTTCCGTGATAAAACAGAGAAGCTTAATGATGAGCTACAGTCTCCTGAGAAAAAGCCAGTTAGACGACTGAAGGAGCCTAGATCCTGGCCTAACTCTACCTGCAGCAGCCCAGAAAAAACACCACAGAAACCTAAAGCAGGGGATGAGTTGTTTAGTAAAACCAAACTTAAGGAACCTTCAGTTGGTAATTTTTTTAGCAGCTCTCCTGCAGTAGAAAAGAAAAGCTCTAGCTTACCAAGCAGTCCTCAGGAAAGTGTCAACTCTTATACTACTCAAGATAAAATCAAACAAGAACCAAAGACCTGTGTGTCTGAACCCTCTTCTCCAGCTCATGTAACTTCAACATCAAAGGTCAGTGCAGTGAGGATGAAGTTTGAATCCGCTGCTCAGAAGGTCAGTCAAAGTCAGTCCAGTCCTACTAAAATTCCTCCACCTGTACAACCAAAACCATCAGTAAAGAAACTACAGGAAAGCAAACTACCTGTTTACCAGTTCGGCTCTGGAGGAAAATCCTCAAAAGTATCTGAAACTTCAGAAGAAAATGTACAAGGAAAGAATGAGAAAGACAAAGCAAATAGCAAGCCTGACCCAATACCCACATCTAAAATTCCCAAAGCAGACACGCTTCCGAACAAAAACTTAATTGAGCCCTCTCGTGACATTTGTGAAACTAAGACTGACAAAGTAGCACCTAAAGGTAAAGATAATCAGTTTAGTGTGACCCAGGAAATTAAGGAAAGTAATAAAAGCTACACTGCTAGGATGTCTGTTATTTTTGACAATGATGCTAAAAAACACCAGCAAACCACTAAAAGTGTGTCATCTACTAAAGATGTAAAACCTGAACTGCCCCAAAAGGATTCAGAGGAACCAATAAACAAAAACCTTAGAAAAAAGACAGAATCCCAGATTCCTGTAAGAACCACAACCCCCTGTTTAGATAACAACCTTACAAAGAAACAGACAACAACAAAGCCCTCACAGATACCTACACTATCTAAACCTAAAAGCCCAGAGACAGGCCCAGCAAAAACAGATTTAACCTTTGAAATTCTTGACAATTCACCGAAAGATTCCAACTCCAATAATCTTCCCAGCCCCAGAGAAATACTGGAGAAAGTAATAGCTCCTCCAGTTGTAACAACCAAAGAGAACTTCAAAGGCGTCAAAACATTGCCTGTTTATGTCCAGGTTGGCAGGCAGGCAGAGAGGGAGGCTAAGGGAGCACTGTACACAGTAAAACAGAAATCGAGCTCCGCAATTAGTCCCATAAGCCCAGAAGATGACACATTAGAGCAAGTTTCTTTCATAGACAGCTCAGGGAAAAGCCCTCTTACACCAGAAACCCCCAGCTCTGAAGAAGTCAGCTATGACCTCACGTGCAAAACTCCTGATGGCTTTATGGAATTCATTTCAGGCAAGCATAGCCCTATCATGGAGGTATCTGAGGACTCAGAGGAAGATGGTCAAGGAAACACAGTTTTCTCATTTAAAGAGGCAGCAATAGAAAGCAAAAATAGTGTTCACGATGCCCAGGCAGACCTTGCTAATGCTAATAAAGAAAAAACAAAAATGAATGACAATCAGCTGGAATTACCTGATAATTTTAAAAAAGAAGAAACCATCAACAATATTCATGGGGATATTACAGACCAGGAGCAACAAGAAGTGTCAAAAGACAAGGGTATTGCATATATTGAGTTCCCTCCTCCTCCCCCTCTGGATTCAGCTTCAGAAATTTCAGACACAGAAAGAAAGGGCTCCTGTGCCTCTTCAGAGACTGAGACAGAAATGATGGAAGTGAACTTACAAGAGGAACATGACAAGCATTTGACCGAACCAATTATACGTATACAACCCCCTACTCCAGTGCCCCCTGGCACAGATGACAGTCAATCAAATGCTGAAGACGATGATGAGTCAATCTTCCAGCCAATTCCATGTAAAAAATTGACTTCTAATGTTCCTGAAGAACAGGAAAAGAAAAAAGAGAAAGAGAAAATGTCTAAGTCTAAAAGACATGACAAAAATGGCAACAAAGAACCTAGTGGGACCAATAGTTCCAATGGCTCCACCAATGGTTCCAAAGGTTCCAATGGTAAAGGGGAGGACAATGACTGTGAACAAAATGGAAATGACCAGTCAATAACAGACTGCTCAATAGCCACAACAGCTGAGTTTTCTCATGACACAGATGCCACAGAGATAGACTCTCTCGATGGCTATGAGCTTCAAGATGAGGATGATGGCCTGTGTGAGCAGGCTGATTTACGGCTTTTTGGACTTCCAGACAGTCGTAGAGATGTTTGGGCAACAGACACATTTAGGTCTTCTGATCGTTCTTTTCCCCAGACCAAACTGGAAGTTATTGAGGAGGAGAAGACCCCTGAGGAATGCCAGAAAGACATTTTGAAAAAAGATACCTCCACGTGTAATGGAAAGTCTGATGGTGTTAGTAAAGATGGAGCTAAAACCCAGGAACCCTCAGAGAAAGAAGGATTTTCAGACTCTTACTTTAGTTACAAATTAGAAGAGGAGTTTAATTCTCCTTTTAAGACTGTTGCCACTAAGGGGCTGGACTTTGATCCATGGCCCAGTAAAAGTGGTGAAGAAGAAATTGTTGACATGGAGGGAACAAGGGGAAACAATGGGGAGCCAAAGCCTTATGGACTAGCTGTTGAAGACCAGTCTCAGGCTACGACAGCAGAAACTACACCTGCTCAAACTCCAACGGACGATAGCACACCGAGTGAACCAAACCCATTCCCCTTCCATGAAGGGAAGATGTTTGAGATGACACGCAGTGGTGCGATTGACATGAGCAAGAGGGACATGGTGGAGGAGAGGCTCCAGTTTTTTCAGATTGGTGAGCATTACTACTCAGCAGGCAAGTACAGGGTCAGGGACTTTGAAAAAGATGCCTCCTCACAATGCAGTAATGAGTTTAATTCTCAGTATACCTTACCAGTCCCTCAAGTCTCCATTCAGACAATGACTGTAGAGATATCCAATGTGTCTGGTTACAGCACATGTAAAGAATCAGCTTCCAACACTGAGCCAAAATTCTCTACTTTTAAAGCAGGTTTAAAGCCAGCATCATCTGATGCTTCAAATAGCACTTCTAAATATACAAGCACTTTTAATTGGAGTAGTGATGATGTTTCAGGAACCACTGCAGGTAGATGTTATTGTGCTATACCAGACTATGCAGATTACATTCATTTTAATACAGTAAACATAGCACATAACTCTTTGAGGAAACCATCATTTGTCATGGATTACTATTCTGACGGCAATATTTGTTCAGACAGACCTAAACAGAACCCAGAAGATGAAAAGACTTGTTACCAAAGCACCGATTGTCCTTCAGCACCTTCACAACAGACCAGCAATCTGCAAACATTGAGCAGCAATACCAGTAGCACTATCCCCGACTCCTATTTAGGTATTTCTCAAGCTGGCAGCATCATGTCCAATTTGTTGTCGTCTGCAAGACCAACTCTGCAGGAAGTCAGTTGGACAGAAACCTCTGTAAGCCAGTTAGGGGAACACTATGGGAAAGACAAGACTGTTTTTAATGTAGCAATAGCAAAAACAGAAGCCAAAGGAGTCAAAGGCCATATATTTAGATCCAAGTTGCCCTTGAGGGTGGCTAGCCACAAACTATGCAGCCAAAGGCATCATGAAATAATGGGCATTTCAAAAGGAAATGCTCATGAATTTTCTCTCAGGACACATAAGATGCAACATAAAGTTTGGGAACGATTTGACCCTTTTAAAACTTTATTTCCTAAATCCCGAATCCCTATTTTGAAAGCCATTAAAAACCCTTCTAGTTCCCAAAAACATCCGCTGGTCAGAAACAATCCTACACTCAGACTTAACAAAAATTTGAATGAGGGAAGAATTCAACCTAAGCACACACACAGGTCATCAAAAGGCAAAAGCAAAAATGAAAACAGTGCAGTAGTCCTAAAGAACTTCACAACAAACTCTCTTATTAGTCAAGCAGCCAAATCTTTAAACAAAACCAAATCCAAGGAGGCTGAAGCTATGATAGCAGGGAAAACTTTGCCCACTGAAGATGAGGAGAGCTGCAGACTCAGTACCACCAGGAACACTTCACTGTCAGAACCATCTATAGCTTCTAGGAGTTCCCGTTCTTCCTGCACCTCTACCTCCACCCCCACCTCCACCACCACATCACCACTACCCACTAGAGATGTCAGTCAGAGGATGAGGACAAGCAGGAGGAAGATTAGGTGGACACATGGAGGGAAGGAGCGTGAGCAGATGGAGGAAGGGAGTCAGGTTGATCAACCAATCACGACTCCTGTGATGGAGAACGAGACTAGTTTGTAAACTCTTTCTAAACACTTTAAGCACTTTACCTTTCTCTAAAAGATGCATGTAGCTGTTGTGGGTGATCTGTAACGTGACGTAAGTGTAGCTGTCTTCTTCCTGTCCTTCCTGTTATCTGTGTCCTGTGCTGTTTGATGTAGCTGTAGAGCAGAGGTGACCAACAGTAGTCCACTAGACCAAGAGTCCTGTATGTCTTAGCTCGTTCTCTTATCCAGCTTATCAGAATGAAATAACAGTTTATTGCCAGGCCCCAGCAGAACTTGACCATATACTTGAGGACATAATTGAATAATTTAAATCCCTAGTGTTGGCGCTAAAACATGCAGGACACTGGCTCTTAAGAATTGTCATTAGATACTCTTGATGTAGATTTAAAGGTATCAACTTCCTTAGATTTGGTTTTATAAAATGTTGAAGGTGTAAAAAGTGAATTGATCTACCATTTTAGTACCAGTGGTTTGCAAATATATTCAAGAGGCAGAATTAGGAGGACAAATTCCATATTAAATTGGGTAACTGCACACTTGCCAGTTTCATTGCACCTCTAGGGATTTCAGTCTTGCATTTCACCAGAAGACACAGCTCTCTTTCACTCCTAATATGTTCCAATCAGTTTGCCTGGTTCTTAGATGGTATTTTGTGGTTTCCTCTTTGAAATCACTTTGAAAACAATACATCGGCTCACATTGGAAGCTTCATAAATGCAAACTGCTACCTGTATGACCAAATTGAAGCCCTGACCTGTTTTTATCAGTGAGAGGGAATGTTGCCTGATGCTTAACTGTTTGTTGTGTGTTGTGGCATAAAACTGTAGTGATAAAACTTGCATTACTAATATTATTGAAGAGCAAACATTTATGTGATATGTACACATATATATATATATTTTTTTCATTTTCTGGCCTCACACATCCTCAAGCTTTTAATTGGACTGATGTTCTGCGTCGCTTTTACTTACATTTGGTAAGTAAAAGCATATGGATCTACATCTGGATTCTGAACAGCGAGGCAGCGATACCCCACACAGTCATTGTTTGTTACATTGCTATCAAGAAATGCAGTTGTGCACAATGGTGAAATGACAGGTAAATGATGCATGGTTTTTAACATTTATAAAGAAGAAAAATCTAAAAATCGTGAAGTGCACTTTTACTCAAATTGAATGTTGGATTTTTTCTTTTTTTTTCTTGAAAAATAGCCTTACTTTCATAAAAACTTTAACTTTAAATCAAATGAGGATCTAAAACGAAAAGTTTGAGGAAAGTTTGGCCAGAAAAGTTGAAACTTGAGAAAGTGAACATATTTGATACTCTCACAAAACAATATGGGAGCAAGTATTGTTTATTTTATCAGACACAGCTTCCCAAATTATTTTACATGTTTTAGGGGTCTAAAAAAGTAAACTCTCGGTTCACTTTCAGCAGGAAAGTGAAAGTGAACCGAGAGTTCACTGTCACATTTACAGAAAGAAACATTTTCCTTCTGTAAATGGTATTGATCTCTTTGAAAGCCATTTTGCTTTTTTGAGAACCATATGCAACTCATTTGGAGACTATCATCATTATGTCATGCTGATCGTTTCTATTCTGGCTTTATTCGCTCAGGCCCCCAGAGTCCCTGTGAGCGAACAGACGTCCGTATGGCGATCGTAGCTGACCATCTCGGCCTCAGCTGGACTGGTGAGTCTGAACTTATCTCAGTTTCTACCTTTGCATCCAGGAATTTGGAGTACAAGACAGACGAATCAGCTGAACTGAGATCAGGCTTCATTACTGGAGATTTAAAAGTGTTACAGTTTTGCCATCTAGTGGACAGTTAGTGTAATGTTTTGATGACTCCTCATTGCAGTGGAATTTACCCTGATTAGTCATAACATTATGACAACTGAGAAGGTTCTTCATTGCCACCAGATAGCTTCAGTCAGGTTTAGTAGCAAACTTAAGCGTCATACTGGGGTGTTGCTGAAATGGAGCTTTGTTGATATAAGGTCAAATCGGTTTATTGGATTTGGAAGACAGGTAAATACATCATACATATACCATTCAAATTTATGTGATATATAGCTCTGCATCCTTCATAAGTGTGGGGTGATGCAGTAAGGTAGACCTACCCCTCATCATTGTGGGGTTGCATGTGATTGGTTTCCAGAAATGTTTTGGAGGGTTCAAGACAAGCTGTAGTGTTTCCTACCAGCTACTGCTTATAAAATTGATAAGTGTTTACTTAGTTACTCCATCCACACATTCAAGTGCCTCATAAGAAACTAAAATATCCTCAAAAGGTTAATTTATTTCAATAGTTTGCAAGTTCAGTTGTGTGATTATTTTTATTTTTATTATTGGATTTGCTTCTCTCTAATGAAAGCCAAAACTTAAGTGAAACACAAATTTACTTTGATCTGAGAAGAGGAGGTTGAAGCCTGTGTGACAATCTAGTCATTTTCCCAGATGGTTCTGATGGTTTAACTAAAGAAATGTACCAAATGTAGCCCATGTCCTGGAAAAATGGGTGCGAAGTGGTTCTTGAAAAAGTGTTTCCAGCTGAAGTCCACACCTTACTAAATACTAATATATCAAAATCAGAATATGTCTTTATAAATTAACATCAAAGGCCATTAAAGTCAGAAAAACATGTAAATATTTGTTTTTAAAATATTAGGCATGCATGTGGAGCATGGGCAGTTACACAGCAGATATATTAATATTATTCTAACTTATAAATCATGCTACTTTCACTCTGAGTGTATTTGCAAGACAAATATGGCTTGTGTTTGTGTATTTTCCTCATGAGCAGTAATAAGGGTGTGGCCTCTGCAGTTCAGTTCAGTCCAAGCCTGGCATCCTGCACTGCAGTACTGCTGCACGCCTGCCTGTCCGTGTGCCGATGGGTGGGACTCTGTCACTGTGTGCACAGCTTAGTTGTAGAGGTGTTTCTGTCTGTCCAGTGTAGAAAATCTATATTTAATGCATCCTCCTGTCACAGAGCTGCAGAGAACACAGTGTTTCAGATTTACAGCATGCAGCACCTCTTTGTGCCTTGCTAGGTTGAGTTGAGTTGTTTTTGGCACGCTTTCACGGCTCTAGATCATTTATTTTTAATCTGACCATTTAATTAGATTAAAAAAGAGGTTGTGATTTAGGTCTGAACATAGAATCATTAAATATTTGGTGATATATATATATACATGCAGTTTAGAATTCAAATTACATCTCTTTTCGTTCTAAGAGATGTAATTTCTTAGAACGAAATTACGTCTCTTAGATGTAATTTCTAAGAGAAATTAGAAATTTGCATTGCACAGCTATTTGCACTCCTGTGACTTCTTTTATCCTGATAAACAGAAATATTGTACATTGTGCTATTGATTTGGTGTTGAGATAATTGTTTTGTTTCTAACCTTGAATAATCTTTCTTGGCATTTTCTGCTTTTACAGAGCTGGCCAGGGAGTTGAATTTCTCTGTGGAAGAAATCAATTTCATCAGAGTGGAAAACCCAAATTCCCTTACAGCGCAGAGCTTTATGCTTCTAAAGAAATGGGTGCACAGGGATGGTAAAAATGCCACAAGTAAGCAAAAACTGCAGTGAAGTTCATTTTGCTTTAGATTTGCTGGTTTTTAAGTTTTGTCTGCCTAGTTTTCCTGCAATCTGCAGTCTTTGTACTAATAGTTTTATGCAACTAGTAGATAGATGGCAGCCAGATAGATGTAACTTGTTTGTGCCACTTTTTTTCCCCTTTTACTGTCTTTGTCCTTTGAATGGTTAATCAACAATTTTTGATAAACTGGTTATTTATTTTTCATGTATTTATTATTAACGTATTGAACCTGGCAGGTAGACCTCATCCTTTCTCCCCCCATTTCTTATGTTTGCACTTTACTAAGCTAACTAAGAGTTTTCAGTAGCCGTAGCGGCTTTGCTCTGAATAGAGTCATGACCAGTTTCCTCAGTCACAAGAGTTGTCTTTATGTGGTTGAATCAGACAAATCTATTTTCATTCCAGGTGCGAAATGAGATGAAAACCAATAATTCAAACGAAAACCACAATTTGTGGATCGAAACATGACAAACATAACCCATCTATTCCCCTCTCTGTCTCTTTCTCCCCTCCAGCGGATGCTTTAACTGCGGTGCTGACTAAGATCAATCGGTTGGATATTGTGACTTTGCTGGAAGGGCCCATATTTGACTACGGTAACATAACAGGCACACGCTGCTTTGCCGATGATAACGCAGTATTCCCGGATCAGTCCGATGGTAAAGTGTAGCCCACCCTAGCTGAACTATCCTCTCAGTCTATCCCTTCATTCTTCACTTCCTCTTTCAG
>CAEGAG010302823.1:0-41789 GCA_903067065.1 Brachyrhaphis terrabensis | reverse complement strand
AGCAGAAAATCTGCTAAAGCCACCGTTCCCCTCCCCTGCCTGTCATCAGCAGCCCTGATGCGCTGCTGCTGCTGCTGTTGCTGCTGCTGCTGCTGAGCCAGGGCTGCTGATCTGGAGGCCACAGCCAAAACAGGAGGGGAGAATCAGCAGAGGACAGAGCAGCGAATGAGGTCAGGCGAAAGGAGGACGGGAGGGGAGAATTAAGAGGCAAAGGTATACAAAGAGGTGAAAAGATTGGACTAGCATGTCAGCTAGTATTTTTCAGATGGTGCTTGTTATTTTTATGGCATAAGGTGGGAATGATGTGAGAAAGTATTTACTCCCATGTAGACGTCAGGAAGCACAGCTGAAAAGTCCGATTGACTCGGTTTGACCGAATTTGACCAAACCAGTTGTTACATTTTCAGCTACTTTCACACCACAGTGTCAAACCAACCAAAGCACTCGAGAGACCTGTTCCGCCCCGTCGCCTGTGGTGGCGCTGCAACAAGAACCGCTGAGGAAAACGAAATGAAAACCACCGAAGAAGACACTGAGCGCAACTTCCTTCTTCATGAAATGTAAACAAAAATGGAGTGGCCATCGGATTTTAGTGACTGTAGGATTTTTTTTTTGTTTTTGGAAAAAAGACCACAAGACATTTCTGCTGCTAGGGCTAGACATTTGTTCTGGTTATATTTACCCAGAACGCACTGCGCTGTTGTCCACTTAGAGCGGTCTCTGGTCCGCTTGCCGTTCACATGTGCATTCTAACTGCACCAAAGTTCACTTCAACCAAACCGAGGCATAGGTTTGCAGGCGGACCAGAGTTTGCTTTTTTGGTCCACATCAGAGTTCGATTACACATTCACACTTCCCCAAACAAACCAGACTTAGTAGACAAACCGACTGGAGTTTGATTAAACAGATGTGGATGCTACCTTAGTCACACTTAAGGTAGTGTGACTAAGGTAGCACTACCTTAAGTGACCTTAGTCACTTAAGGTGACTAAGGTTATCTTTGGTTATTAAACAGTAGCCAAAGATAACCAGCCTAAATACAAAGAACTGTTTTCAAATGATACAATAAGCTATCTGAACCTTTGCCAAGATGTTATACAGCAACTGAACTATGACTTGCCACAATTTGTGCTAGCCACACCAAGCAGGTCACGTCATCGTTCACAACTTCTTCTTCTCTCTGACTGGCTCTGTTAAAATTCAACTGGAGAATTACAATGAATCTGGTTTTCATGTTCTATGTCACATATGTGGGAAAAGTTATATCCAAAAAAAGTTATCCAAGTCTCACTTTTTTAACATGTCGGGAAAAAAAAGGGCCACATCATCGATGATGGAAGAGAAACAAACAATAATATGCATTTCATAAGAGGGGGGTGGAGTGTTAAGACGCTGCTGCAGTTGGGGAACCAGGAGTAAACCTACAGTTTGAGAGCAACAAGGAACTTAAAGAACATTCAGTTCTATAATATGAAAGCGCGCGTGGCCATGTGGAGCTTTTCATGAGAGAAAGAAAACCTAAATCTACAGGGGGGAGGACAGTGAAGAGAAGCTAAAATCAAAGTATGAACTCTTTACTCTCACAGGAACTCTGGCTGCTGCGATTTGAGTCGGCTGGAAGGCTTTTAGAGAATTTCTTTCAACATCCTGATAATAAAGAATTACCTCAACTCAACGTAGGAGTGGAAATGCAAGGACTATTATTTCTGCGTGACTTTTAAAAACCCACATTCACGTAAACAGTCAAAGGGAAGGAGGCGAACGGATGAATTGGATGACACAAGTGGTCGAGTTTACAGTCTCACAGCCGGAGTCGGGAATGAAGAAAATCCTGACAGTAGCTGTCTCTGGGTTCGTTGGGCTCTATGGTTCACTGGCTTCAGACAGGAGGAAAAGAGCAAGCTAAGCAAAAAGTGGAAGAGGATGGCAGTGAAACGTTTCTAAAGCATTTCTCTCTCCCTCTTCTTGCAATGAAGAGAGCATCAAATATGAATCACATTATAAATAACCCTCAGGTTTCTCTAGAAAGCTATTTAAAAAATGTAATTAGCGGCAACACAGAGTTTCACTCGTCAAGGTAGCCATGACGCTCGTGTCCGGGTCAAGCAGGCCAGAGGAAGTTCGGGCTCAGCGACAGGCCAGAACTGGCAATCTAACCTGGCATCGGACGACGCGCGGAGTCGGGCCAAGCCTTTATCTTTGCCCTTTTTGGGTCACCACACATGATCCAGCGCTGGCCTAAATCCACACACAAAAATTGGACAAGCCTTATCGGACCAGAGCTTGTTCTGTCGGCGTGAGCTCCGGCAGCAGAACAGCAACGTCAGCTGTCGTCCTGGTAACGGCAGCTTCCAAAAGCATTCACACTCCCTCTACACGTAAACTCTGTCATGTTTATTCACATCACATCCTAAAACCTTTAATGCATTTTGTTGGGATTTAACCCGTTTTTTTTTATTTTTATTAAGGATAAAAATCTAAAGTGCAGAATTAGTTTAGATTCTCCAGTCTTGAGTCAATGCCTCGCAGAATTACTGACTAAATCCAAACCTAGAGACTAAAAATGCTTCCAAACTTTTATGAAACGGTTCCAGATCAATCAGATTGGACAGAAAGTGTTGGCAAACAATATCTTTGATATCTTGCCACAAATTCTCAATCAAACTTGAAGCTGCACTATGTAACAGTTTCCAAGCTTCTGAGCTTCTACATTATGGAGCAACTCTCTCCTGTGACTCCCCCATTCAGCTCCTTCAGACTAGCCAGCAGCAATTAGCAACACCTGGTGGAACTAAGCTCGTTATACGAGCTACTTCTCAGTGCAACGCTGGTAAGAACGTTAAAGGGTTAGAGGAGTCATGATGTGATGATTCCTGAAGGTGGAGTTTCATTTTTAAAGAGGCAGAGGCCCAAATTCAAGAAGTTGTCAAATAAAAACTGACTTCTGTTCATCTTTACTCAGAGTTAATGGTAGAGTTTCACTCTGTCATTGCTCTGTAAGTAAATGTGCATTTGAGAAACTTTGTATTTGCTTGAGGATTTTGAGAATGTTCAATTTTGGTTTTATCTTAATGGAGATCTTTTCTCCCCATGCTTGTCTCACGACTGTCATTCACCAGAACCAGAACTATGTTGATATTTAGGGGCATCAGAGTAGATGGGGACTAAAGGCTATTAAGAATGCATACTAAAATCATGCATTTTCTTTTCACTTCACATAATCTGCCCAGTACAAATGAATACTTAACTAATGTAAAACAAACAATTTCAAAATGTTGATGTTTCCATCAAATAAGAAATTAAGCTAAAATCACAGGTCAATAAACTTGTTTATGCAATGAGTCATTACAAATCAGTGCAGCGACGGATGTAAACGTTACATGAGATTATAATCACAATTCAGTCATGGTGCTCGTGCTCATGATCTATCAGCCAATCAGAGGAGACGTTGGTGCCAAACCCTGCCTACTTTTGAGCGGCTATGTTTTTTTGGGTAAATTTGTACTGAGAGATTTTACAGAAGAACTATGGATTCAACATGTTAGAATGACAACTTTTTATGAAGTGTGCAAAGGTGTGAGTCAGCTGCACATTGTCCAAAATACAAAACAAAACAAAAAGAAACCATCATCACCCTACTACTTCCTGTTGTCTTCTTCAGCATTTCCGCCAGTAGTGACATCTCGGTTGTTGATCATGTGCGAAAAATGTGTTCCTGTTGCAGTTTTGCAAAATACACTGATTTTGATACGGCTGATACAGCTTTTATCAAAAAACACGAGTTTTATCGAAACTGGCGCGTTTCTTTAGGCAAAATTACTTTTGTAGTTTAAATTTGTACAATTCTATGGCTAATGGAAATGTAACTTCAGACGCCCTTCTTTGGACAAACACATGAAATCCCCTAAAAATTCATTGTGAGGAAGATGTTGAATAACAAAAAAAAAAACCCTATCCTGTCTTGAAACTGAGGATCTCTCTAATCAATCTCATAAACACTTCAGCGCTCCACAGTGTTCTCTTTGTTTGGATGACAGATGTATCTGCCGCGGTATTTACCGAGCTTAAGAGGCTTCGCTGGCTTCATTCAACACAGCCCGGCTGTTTTTAGTTTCCATGCAGTGACAGGACACTTTAGTTGCCACCTCGATTCTCCCAGAGCGTCCTTCTGATAATGGCCGGGCTCTGACAAGGTGAAGCCGGGAGATTTCACAGCTGCGTTGTGCGTGTTTGACGGGGAGGCCGTGACGACACCGCCGATCTGCCAGGAGGTGAAACATCAGAGGGAACACGGTCCTTTGTACACTAGAATGGATGAAAATGTAGCGTGATGCGGCTTGTAAAAGACCACATCTGACTGCCAGGGTGGGTTTCAAAGCTCCGGCGCTGTGTGAAAAGAGGGGCCAACGGAGATCATTAGCATGCATGAGAATGGAGCGGAAAGAAAGAGCAGATTATGCGTTTGTATGTTTGCCGATGAGATAGAGGGGTTTAGGTCCCTCAACCCGGTTTGAATCGCAAATCCTCCCCGATGGAGGGGGGGAAAGGGCACGGTTGGAGAGAGGCAGGAAGAGAAAGACTTTTCAGTAAACCTTGTGGGGGTGTGCTGTGGTTTTAAAGCAGATGTCCCAAATCGGTGAAGAACAGAAAGAAAAGGAGAAAAGACCATAGGGATCGGCGGATCCTGCTTGGAAAACTTCTATCTTAACGAAAAATCTCCGCAGAGCGAGCATCGGCGCACATCGCTCCGCCGAGCTGCCAGTCAAAGTTCGGAGAGGGTTGCTTTTGGCGGCGCTTTTGTTTTGGCCTGTGGGACGCATCGGCAACAAGGCCGTGACTGAGAAGGCCGACTGGCTCCGCTTCGGGGTTTGGGGGGACCCCTCCTTCTACGCGTTCGACGAGAAAATGAGGATAGACACGGAAAAGAAAAGAAAACAATAAAAAGCTTCCTCGCCGTTGGAGCCAAGATCTGTCTGGTCCTTTTTACCGGAGTTCTACGGAAGCCGATGGCGACGCCGATGTGTGTCACGGCTGCTTTGTAATTAAATGTGAAACGGCTGTTTGACAGAAATTCGCCGTGATTTTCTTTTGTCTATGTCGCACCGACTCACACACCCCCACACACACACACCCCTACAAAGGCTGATTCCTATCGCCCGAAACTACCTGTATATTCAAAATAAATGGCCTGCCAAGCATTTGATGGCTTGGCTAGAAATCCCAAATGCTTATACTGCCTTGGCTGCTTTCAAGTAATCATCCCCATGGTAACACCTGACACTAGCTATTCATCATGCAGCCCATATAAACTCCTGCACACTCACAGCGAGGCGACTTCTTGCATCCACGGCTGACAAGTAGCCACACAAAGCATGATGAAGCATTCAAAAGCAAATCTTATTAAAAGCTTTGCTGCATGTCTGCCGTCTGTGTCCGGGTACATCGCGCCCCTCAATATTAACTGCCAGTCATTATGGTTAATGCGACAGGTAGAAGGGAATTTGTTAAAATAGATCTGGCTCTAATGCAATGCTGTGATTTAGATCAGTCAGTCGAGTGCGCGTGCCTCGTCAGTTCAGAGGGAAAAAAAAAAAAAAGAAATTCTGATGGCAGCAAAAACTGGAATGCTTTGGCTTTAAATGCAATTACAGTTCTGTGAGGAAGTGTTTTTCCCCTCACTTGGAGTTCAGGTGATCAAACTCCATCAGCTAAGAAATATGAAAAGTTTTGAAATTGTGATTTTATTTCTTAAGAGGAAAATAACCTCCCAACCCAACCTGGGTTTGTGTGAAAAAGTTATTGCCCCCTTTTGAAAAATACAAAATATTTACAAAAGCCTATCTAAACTCTACCGGTCGCCATAGCTACGATTCCATTGACCTTAAAATTGTGCTCATCGAAATTGCAAAACAAAGTGGAAACGCTTTTTTTGCATTGTACGAGTCCTGATCAAAATCTGGATGTTACTACTGGCGAAAACGATGGAGAAGATGACAGGAAGTGGTTGGAGGATGATGGCCTGGCATGTTTTTAAACAATTTACAAATATGGGCACATGGTTTTAGCTGTATTTCGTGTTTAATGGAAACACAGCAATTGTGAAATTGAATTTTTTTACATTAGCGGGATATCAACGAAATTTGTAACAGAAACGCAGCTACTGAGCCCTTACTGCGTAATCTCTAGACTCACGAAATCACTTAACTAGAACTCTACTGACAACATGACGTAGGAGGAGGATTTTCTCTTTACCACAATCTTACAACGTCCTGCAGTGTGTGGTGTGTTACCTGGTGGTATGTTGAATATGCCCAATCTAAAATCGGGCATATTCAACATTGTCTTGGCCCGATTATCTCAGCCTGTGGGGTTTTCTCTGACTGAACGCAGCCCGTTGAATGTGGCAGGTAGCCAATCAGAAAGCGCAGTGACGTAAGAAAGGAGGGGAATCCCAAACAGCTGACATGGCAACTGAGAGTCCAGAGGACATCGGAGGTGATATGTGGAAATGTTTATTACTATATGTAAAGGTCCTTATTATATATGTTTATTATATGTGGTTATGTTTATGCAGTTAAAAATGTTAACTACTAAAAAGCACTCGCCTCCAAATTATAGTGCATCAAATAGAGCAGCTTGGACTGTGGGAATCACCTACCAGGATAAATCCATTCTCCTGTCTCTTCTCTGGGCCTTTTTCTCTTCGCAAATAAACTTTCCAAAGACTCTGATCTGCTTCTTACTCATTTTGCTGCTTGTGGCTCAATGTTGGCGCGCAAGACGTAACCGAGAGAATCCGGTTAAAGGATTTTCAAAATAAAAAAATTTCCAGACTCAAATAATACATAAAACGTAAATATTTAATTATTTCTTGCACGGCCCGGTACCAATTGGTCCACGGACCGGTACCGGTCCGCGGCCCGGGGGTTGGGGCCCACTGATCTAAAGCATCCAAATGTGACAACAAAATCAAACCACTAGAAATCTCCAAGAGGGCAAATAGTTTTTTACAGCCGTCCGTCAGTTTTATTGATGCGTCTCAAACAGGCCTACAGGGCACAAGGCTGAAAGAAAGGAGTGAAAGTGAGGAAATATTTATGGTGTGCAGACACACACTTCCTCTCATCACTTCCTCAGCCTGTCTCAGAGGACACACATAAAGACCTAAATGTTTATCTTGACACTGCCACTGCAGTGTTTCGCAGGTCGGAGGCAGGAAGGTAGGGACCCAAAAATAAACTTTCACTACCCGAACAGAAAACAAAGCCACTTCCAAGACGAGATTTACTTGTAGGAGGTTCTGAAGTTCAAATAAGGTAAAGATGAACTAAAAAAACAAAACAAACAAGCCGATGGGATCAGCAGGAACAATCCGGCAGTGAGCAAAGAGAGCTGGCTGACAGGCTGCTCTCTAATGTGTTTGGTCAATCAGGGAGCTGAAAGGTCAGAACATAAAGAGCAGATTCATAGTGAAATTCAGTAAAACAACAGGAAATGACTCTGAAATAACAACTGGATAATAACCTTCTTCCAGACTCTAAACGGACTGAAGAGAACCTCGCAAAATGCTTCACACCTTTTCCACATTCAGTTTATTGGAATTTTATGTAACAGCAGAAATGCATCAGTCAGAAAACCTGCTAATGCTGGTGGTAGAGACGCTACGGCAGTCATCCAGCAGCATTCTGTGCTTTAGAGTTTAAAAAAATGCTTAAAGTTGACAGGAGATTTGAAAATATCACTAAGTAATTGTGTGAAGACATTATTTACAATACCTAAACACCAACTACAGTCTTAAAAGGCAAACATAAAAAAATAAATACAAGTACATTTGAAATCTACTTTTTTTTGCACTTTCATCCTCATTAAAGTGTCCAAAATTTTTGATCCTTTATCCATGACTTGTCACTTCATTCGCTGAAGTTGTCGGCATGTTGACAGAAAGTGGTTAAAGAGTTCTGGTCAGTAAAATAAAGACACCTGACATCATCCTCCCTGTGTTCATATACTGACTGTTAACATTGTGCTTCCAACCGTCCGTTACTGGTCTATAAAACATTTAGTCTGGTGGGCGGCAGGTTTATAATACAGTGGAGGAAACGCTTACTGAAATATAAACATTTATTTAGCTTTTTTTACATTTTTAAAATGTATTTAACCAGGTACATTGGTTGAGAATAAATTCTTATTTTCAACGACTTGTTGAAAATAAGTCGTTAAACAGAGAAAAGAAATGAATGAAAATAAAAATGGAACTATTTTCATACTGACCAAACAGACTATAATTTACATAATAGGTCTACAGTTTTAAAAGCAGGCGCATTGATCTTGAACTTTACTAAGTTGATGACGGTCGATACCAAAGTTAGTGTACTGAGCTTTTTGAATTTCTGAAAGTTGCTCCAATCATTGAATTTATTGGAGTGCAGACACTAAAGTTCTGAGATATTTGTTTAAAAGATGAAACACACTGACAATCCATTTCAGTGGCAAAAAGGAAAATATACTGTACAAAAAAACACTTTCAATTTTCACTGGTAAATTAAGGACAAAATTAACTACAGGTAACCTTTTTTTTTTTAACTATTCACTTTTTAACAATTAAATTTAAGACATCAAAGGTTTGGTTTACTCTACACTAGAAAAATCTTGACTTTTCCATTCATATATAGGTTATAACCCAAGTAATCACCTCTAACAATGGGAAGACTATCGCTTGGAGATCATAATAATGCTTAATACTTTAGATTTTATATAATCTGCTTTATTTCAGAAAGATGCTATTTCCTATCAAAATTTAAAGTCAACAGCATCAAAATATATCACTTTTTTTTTTAATGGCACATAGAGAATAGCATTTCTCTGAGTTTTATGTATGTGAAAAAACAGAAGCAAAGAGCCAGCAGCAGGGGACTTACATTGAGCCCCAGCTGGGGTTAAAACCAGTGACCTACTGACTGATGGCTGGTAGCTCCTTCGCCATGGCAACCCCAATGTAAATCTTCCTATCAATAACATGCAAGAGTGAGTCAAAAGTTCACAATAAAAAATAGTGAAGCGCTGAAAAAAAGAATGTTTTGTTTCTGTGCTAACAGCCCTCCTGCTACTTTAATCAGTTTGTTTGTGTTTATGGAGGAAGAAAGATTTTTAAGGTACATATTGCGCATAACAGAGCCCGTTTGTTCAGCCAGCGAGGGGTTAGAAACTCCTCTGAGTGAGGCAAAAAAAACGGGAAAATGTTTTCGACTCTCTTGTTGCTGTTTTTTGTTTGAGCCTCGCCGTTGGTGTCCGCTTACTTGCGAGCAAATCCCTCGGCAGCAGGAAGGCAGTGTGACTCTCGGTCCTGGCAGCCGGCTGTCCAATAAATTTTTTATTGTGTACATTTCGACTCACCAACGCAGGAAATCCCCAGGTGTATTAATGATGGCTTTCCCTCCAGGGAAGAGCTCTGTTATGGGTTCCCTGTCAAGATTTACAGGGCCACCAAAAACACAACTGTGGCACACGTAACGCTACTTGGCATTATTGATGCTAACGGTGGAAACGCAAACAGGGAGTCCCCTCCTGGGATGTTTTAGGGGAAAAGTTTGTTCATGTGATAAGTTAATAAAAACATGAGATGCCATGGTCCTTCTGCTACTTCCTGTCATCTTCTATTGTAAGTAGTAACATCCAGTTGTTGATCATGTGACTCGGGAACGTTTCGTATTGTACTTTCAAAGATATATGTCAAAAACAGCTTTTGATCATTTTAGTGCTTGTTTTATTTAAAAGCAGAGGTTTCTAAGCCGTCTTACTCACAGTCAAGTTGGATGTGCTGGTCATTCCTAGATGACTTCACCTTACAGGTGTCTGGTCAGCCTGTTTTACTTTTGGGAAGTTTCTGCCTTCACAGATGCATTTGGCCTACTCTTATTTTTCCAAAGGTGTCTTTCTCAGTGTTTTCTGTTTTTATTGTTAAGTTCTGATTGTGAATAACCATAAATGTTTAATACAAAAAAAGGAAAGTCTAAAATAACAAAATGAGAGAATCTGAGAATCTGAAATGCGACATATCAAAATAGCCGAGATCAATAGACAACTGGGAATCATGAAACGAATAACTGCGATATATTTATTCTTGAAAAAAAAAAAAAAAACAAGCATTTTGTTGCATCCTTACAGCACAATTAACAAAAATCAGGAACTATTTAAACAGTTGTCAACAGAACACATTAGCTTAGCCGACTGCTGCTGCTGATGTTGTAACTTTTCTTAGTGAGTCACATTTCATAAACAGATATTTTCCTCCCTCCTGACTTAACTCCTGTGATTGGCTAAAGTAGTGTTATCACTGACCCTTTCTGAGCTGCATTAAACATTTTATCTTTTAAAAAAATGAGCTGATATAAACTCAGCCGATGCCAAATGCTGCTTAGCGATTCCTTCCTGTATGAGATTGTGGGTCATTTCTAGAAGAAGCTCAGCTTTGCGGCGGCTCTCCTGGGCTGGATGTGGCCCAGAAGCCACCAGGGGAGGATAACTGCTTTATGTTGTCTCCAATAATGGGAACATATTGATCGATTGCATAATGAATGGGAGTCGCCAAGCTGGCTAACAGTTTTGTTGAGGCTTAAACTGTGTTTGAGATTGATGTCTTCACTTGAGATGAATGCAGCAGTGAGAGACTTACCAGAGATTTAAGAAGCTTTAAGCCTCAGCTGTTTTCACAATATGTGTGCATATCGTTTGTACTTTACGTCATCCCAAATGTTCAAAGTCCTTTAAGGAAATTTTACGGATCCATCGATCTACTGATACCACTGAAGAAAACCCAACTTTGACATTTCCAGCGCGTGGATTTGTAGGGTATTTGTCAGACTTTGTGTCATGTTGAGTAAGAGTGGAAGACCCTAGACACGACCAAAGACTCTTTAATGAGTTAAGTAAATGAAAAAAGACTTACAGCAGGACAAAGACCAGGAGACAAGCAGAGAAAACAACAAAAGGGAAATGTTGGACATATAAGGGAGGAACCTGCTAGAACCTGAAAGGCTTAAATACTGAGGGAGCGATGGAAGTGAAAAAAAGAACCAGAAGAGCTAATTACAGGTAAGTGGATGCAGCAGAGGAAAGGAGCAGGTAGGGGAAATAGGGAAATGATTAATAGCTGGGAAGGGGAGCAGGAAGACAAAGGTGAAAAATAAACAAAGCAAAAGAGAATGAAAAAAGGGGAAATGAAACCTGAAGCTAGTATAAAGTGTGAAGAGAAAGAAAGAAATCCAAAACACAAACTGTTGCTCCGATCACCACACAATTGAGCAAACTGGAATTAAAACAACAATTTACTTAATGGAAACATGCCAATTTCAAAAATAAGATTAAAGAAGTAAGATGAGATGTTTTTTCAGCCATATCGAAATTTGTATATTTTGCAAAACTGCAATGGAAACACTTCCATTTGTTACTACTGGACGACACTGCAGCATGTTTTTAATGACTGATCTTCATTGTGTTTCTTATTTAACGGTAACACAACACAATTATGTTTGGTTTGGTTTTGTTCTTGACATTAGCATAAATAGGCAAAATATACTAACATTTGTGGTTGAAACGTGAGAAATGTGAAAAGTCTTAAAAGGTTATGAGCACTTTTCTGAAAACTTGAGTCCTACTAAGGCTTTACCTTCAAGAGGGATCAGTACCAGCTGCAGCCTGGTGACATGTGAACATAAAATATGCTTATTTTTATCTTTTTTTTAAATTGCTGTTCATATAAGCTCTTGTTCTTAAACACTCAGTAATGTCTCCTCCTGCTTCATGAAGTGTAATGTGTGTAAATGTCTGTTTTCTTGCTAACTTGACGCTATAGGAAGAAGACAACACTACGGCTACCAGAGGACACCCCATATATTTCATTAAAACTCAGGATATTTGTGCCTGCTTTGTGAAAAAGGGCAAAACATTCAGCGTGAGCGAGTCTTCCAGGCTTACATGGTCAGTGTGAATGCCCTATGTACACTTTAAATATCGTGTGAAAGAGGCTCTGAGTTAAATGTCTCCGCAGCGGAAACCCAGAGGCTTTCGGTGACCCTCTGATTATTACAGGAGGTTTTTCCATTGTTCTCCCTCAACAAATGCCAAACGACTACAGGAGCAGTTTGATCGGGATCAACTTTAAATGTCTGGTGCTTCGGTTCATGACCTCAACAAATGTAAAATGACTCCCTCCCAGGAACGCACAGTACTTCATATTTGCACTAATTAGTAGCAGTAGTGGTAAACTTTGTTCAGGAGGGGAGAATGTACATGAATTTCACCATTTGATGCGCTGTAAGCTTGCAGTCCCTTTGCAGATTAGAAAATCAGATATACAATAAAACAATAGAATAAAACAGAACATATGAAACTACTGGTTGATTTCTAATCACTGGCACACACAGTCATGCAGTTAATATTTACATATATGAACAGTTTTTAACAATATCCTCAAGTTAGATTTGAAACCTGAGAGCTGCAGCTCCTCATATTATCAGCAATTTTAGCCAAACTCTTGTGTTCCCCTTCAGAGACCTGAAGTTTTTCTGAGGCAACTTCAACTCTTTTTTTTTTTTTCAAATCTTGCATTTATTTTGCAAAGCTTTCATTTTCTGCCGTCTTAATTTGGCATGAAACGCGCCTGTTTTTTGTTTTTTTTCGCAGGGTTTGTGAATTTCTTTGTGTCTTTCTCCCCTTTCGGAGCTTCAAAGCCTGGAGTAGAAGAAAGCCGAGCTTCCTGACTGCTAGAGATTTCCCATCTGTGGACTGCAGATAATGAGGTTGCTATCTGTTAGCTCGTAGAGAGCAGCCGAGCCGGACCGGAGCGTCTGTCCGCAGAGAATCGCCGCCTCGGCCGGTCAAACGGCCCGCATGCAGGCTTGTGTGTGTGTGTGGGGGGGGGTGTTTGTTTCTAATACCTTGTGGGGACCATTTTCCTGACATTTACTACGTTGTGGGGACCGAAGCCTGATCCCCACAAGGGGAAACGCTGTTTTTGGGTCAGGGGTCAGATTTAGGACTAAGGTGTGAATTGAGTTAGGGTTAGGGTTAGGTATGTAATGGTTAGGGTAAGGGTACGGTTTAGCCTGTAGAAATGAATGGAAGTCAATGGAAAGTCCCCGCAAATATAGCTGCATGTGTGTGTGTGTGCATGTGTGTGTGTGTGAGGTACACGCTGAATTCCTTCAAGTTTAATGTCTCCATCAAAAGAAGATCAAAAAGAGAAGGATTAGAGCCGCGTAACAAAGGTAAGTGTGGAGAGGAGTCTTCTCTAAAACTCCAGAACGAGTTTTAGGTTGTTTTTTTTTTTTCATACTGCTCATCCCTGCCAAACCGTAGCCATGGCAACAGTGGAGAGAGGGGAAGTGTGAGGCATTGATAAGAGTGCGACACGGGATGAAGGGGTTGACAGATCATTTTTGGAGAAGTCTGACCTCATACCGCGGCTACGTCTCAGAAAATAATGCCGTCGTGCGCAGATGGCGCGCGGAGATTGACGGCGTCGGGAGCCGATTCTCTCTGGGAGAGCAATTTAACACGTATCCTACTACAAAGTGTTAACTTCAGACACCAGCGGAGGGCATTTTCACACTGTAAATGTCTGTGACTGCGGGTCTCTTCTTCAAAAAATACTTAAGGACTTATCTGCTCCGCCGAGCTTTCCTCCGCCGTACATTGTTAGGGAAAATATGCACGAAACTCCTCCGCCATGCCTTTAGCCGCACTTTAGCACGGCGACGGGCGTCACACACAGGATCAAAGGTCCGGCTGAAAGGGAAACAGGCTCGCGCGGGAGGAGGACGGAGGGGGACTAATATCGACACGCGCACCGGCTCCTGTTTGTTGAAGGCGCCCTCTTTGGAAGCGGGGTTTAGCACAAACAGGACTGGGGAGAGAAAATACTAGCTCGCAACAGAAGAACCAGAGGGAATTCTTTATTTCCTCTCCTCATCTCTGAACACATCAAGGAGGAGAGAGGAAGGGGGGAGAAAGGGAAGGAAGACGGGGAGCGCTGTAGTGTAGAAAGGGCCTCCAGCCTGCCTCAGGGGCAGCAAGCCGGATACAGCGTGTGATTTGACAAACAACGCGAGTCTTTGCACCACTGATTCAGACAGAGTGTACTTAATTAGCAAAAATGGACACTAATTGAGCCCCAGCTGTATGTCGGGAAAAAAAAAAAAAAGCGAATCTCTGAACACACACCAACCCAAGAGCTTGGAGTCTCTCTGATGCTCCCCCCCCTCCGCCCCCCCTAAGCTCCGTCTGTTCACTTACTGAGCAGAGCGGCTTGTTAGCGCGCCGGGAGATTTGTAAGGATAATGAAAAGTCGAGCGAGAGAGAGAGGCATAAAGGAGAGGGACTTCAGTTAGCAACACCGTGTCACGCAATGACACAGAGGTTCTGTGAAAAAAAAATTTAAATCTATATTTTAGCACACATATGTCAATTGATTATAAGATTTGATCAGACTAAACACACTCTTGTTCTGTGACTAATCATGAATCACTTTTAAAGCCTGAGTGTAGTTATTCATGCAGGAATGGTGGTGTGGACAAGCCCCTCCTTCTGCTGAGATCCAACCAATTAAAATGCAAGAAATGATCTGATTGGTTTTTTGTTTTGTTTTGTTGTTTTTGGTACTGGTAGTCTCCCAGGACTCAACAGCAACTCAGGGAAACGTCCTCCAGTACTCATGCATAACGTAGCAGCAAGCTTGTCCAGGGATCAACTGATGGATAAGATCAATTTTATTTTCTACTTCTTGGGAGCCCCACTCCTTTCTGATGCCGCCCTGGGCAATCGCCCATAAAGTCCAGATCAAAAACTGCCACATGGTTTTCAAAGTATGTTTTATTGTCTCAAACTCAACATGTTTTAGGATGCTCGCTTTTCCAGGTTTTTATATAAGTCGTTTTGTTTTAAACGTTAATTTAGAAACGTTCCTCTCCATTCATTTCCTGTGAAACGTCGATTAATCTGTGTTATGTAATATTGACGTGTTGAAATTTTCAGATTAATCGCATGCATTAAACGTTGACAGCCCTAATAATGATAATAATTTAAAAAAAACAATTTCACAACTTGTGTGTCAGTCCCAGTCGGCCGCTCCCGTTTCGCCGCGCCGCATTATTTCTCCACGCTGCTTTGCTGAACAGGAAGCAAACTGTAAATGTGATTTCAGGAGCTCTTCCAGCCTGATTAAGCTGCTGCAGCTAAATGAACAAATTCTGCAAACTTGAGCGCTGACTTTACTAAAACATGCAAATAAGCTTTTTAGTATGCTAATGAAAATGTAAATATCCTCCCAACCCCTTCCAAACAAAAACAAAAAAGAAAAAAAATCAAAATAAAAGCGAGCAGCCAGGAGGAAGAGCAATAAATGGTAAAATACACGTTGTGTGTTTGTGCTTTTAAGCCGTCAGAGGTTGAGGAATTCTGTCCGCTCCGCAGGTTTCAGCCGCTGTGTGATTATAGTCATGTAGTGACTGGGCTCAATCGTGCTGCGGCTAGTTTACTGACTGACTGACGGATCGGTTTGTGTTCAAGTAGATGTTGTCAAACAAAGCCTGGCAATAGTATTCACTCCCTTCTTCAAGTTTAGTCATGCTGCAGCGACAAGTTTTGGTTTATTTCAATGGGATTTTATATGAGAGGGCACGAATATCACAAATTCAAATCTGAAAAGTGTCCAATCTGGGAGAATTTTTGAAACTGTGTGTTCAACTATTTTACCAAAGAATGGCCAGGCATAGATTTCAGTCTCTAGTTGTCAAAGGTATTGAGTCAGGTAGGCTGAAGACAAACGCACGCCGCACTTTGCAGACATTTCACTTGTAAAAGATCAGTCACTTTCCTTCCGCTTTGCAGTTTCGCACTAATTTGATTCGACTGGCCGCATTAAAAATCCCAAAACGACGACGTTCCATAATGCAACTTGACAAAATGTGAAAGAAAATTTCTTAGAGGTGTGAATATTTTTGCAAAGAAAAGAAAAGAAAAAAAAAAGATCAGGAATACCGCGGCTTTATCTTCCATCCATCTGTCTGGCCGGACCAGGCTCCATGTAGCTAGACGAACACTTTCAGACACTCTGAGTGGTTTATCAGTTTTAATAAAAAACCGACAAACAAAAGCATTATTGCACCACAGACTGCGGGTCAAGAAAAAGTTAATAATATGGTCTCCATAGGATTTCTGAAGTCTCCAAAGACACATCTTTTAATCTTCCTCTTCATTTTGTACACACACACACACACACACACACCCCAGCACGCCACGTTGGAAGAAAATGACTAATGTGATCAGGCTTCTGAAACCGCATAATAAGTTGGAAAACATTATGATGCATAACATGCTCATAGTTAATAATCTGTTTCCCTCTCTGTGGAGGGTGCTCCCATTAATAATGTGCCATCAAACCTGTCTCATTTAAACTAAATCAGCTGTTTAGGAGGAATTATTTATGGGGACTTTTATAATCGGCTTGTAAAACAGATTGAATAATGGCTAAATTCAACATCATCTTAATGTGTGTTTTGTTTGCTAGACAATAAACAAAACCACGTGGTAATGCTTGCTAGCGTCTGGCCTTGGTCTGGAGTCTGATGTCACCAGAACTGTCTGGGTCCAGTTAAAGTCTGAACTGAAGTGGACATGCTTGCTTTGTCCTTTGGGCTCTGCATGCAGGGCGGCAAGACCGGGCACATGTCACGATGAAAGCTTTAAATCGTGAAAATTAATTTTATTATCATACAGAGATAACCTGATCAAAAGCAAAATGCAGTTTTCAAGTAATGATTTCATTTATTAGGGTAAAACGTTTCCCTGACCCTGTGTAAAAAATGTTATTTCCCCCAAAGTGTAATTCATATCATCTTCGAACAATTGTTTTAATTTATCCACTTTGGAGTGTTGTTTTGAGTATGAAAGCACCACATTTCTTTATTTACAGGAATTACAGTATAAGAGTTACAACATTTAATTTCCCTTTGGGACCAATAATGTCTTTTTGAATTCAGTTTGGATATTTGGTGGCATAAATATTTGTGTACCTCTCTTTCTGAAATGGGGGGTTTAAGATCCAGTAGCACACAGGGGGGGGGTATTTATTACATCATTTGTTAATTATTGTAATAAATTCTTTATCACTAAGACTTTTATCTGTCGTTGTCACAATGAATTCCAATTAATGATGTTTAAACCGTCCGTATACTCGGGATTGTAATTTTTGCTATTTTTCTCTACTTTTTGTTCAATGAAAGGTAACCACTAAATGTCAGTAAATTTGAAAATGTGACTAAATGCAGCTTTAGTTTTAGCGATACAAATCGCAGTTCTTTATGTGACTTGCTTCCTAAAGAAGTGTATTATTACAAATGGGAATATTTTTCCAGAGCACTATTTGTATTTGTGGGGCTGTAACTGCTGTGCTGCGCAGTCACAACCATACAGTTACCTAAAAAAACATAAGTTACAGTTTATTATGTTATGTTCATGACTTTGTCCTTGATTTTATTTTTGCCTACGATGCTTTGCTCCAATTATCTTTGTCTGGTAATAATATTAATACTAATAATAATAACAATAATAATATCTGAAAACATTTATGTGCAAAATAAAAAAAAAAGATGAAAAACAAATGCAGTTATGGCATTTGTGTTGCGTTGTGTTTCGCAAACTTTGAAGCAGAACGTTTTGTGGTGACAAGTCGGGAAACGTGATCTGATGTGAGCCAGCTCGCTGCAAAGAGCTTTGCTATCTGCAAAGATTTACTGGATAACAGAAACCCATTTTATTTGGTGTGTTAATGCTGTGGCATTTCAGTACAGTCATCAGCACAGGTGAGGCTGTGATGGAGTCCAGCTGAAATCACTTTATCAATCTAATTAACGGACTGATGGCTGTAAAGGAGGTTCGAATGAGCTGGAAATGATCGTCTTCAGTGTTCGACGATGTTTACCACCAGAGATGACAGTGAAAACAGTCTGGTTCATCAAAAGTCACATCTGGGCCATCCTTTAAATATGCACATTCTATATGCCTTCCTAACCAACATCGCAACATTACATTTAAGATTATAGTTGGCATATTAAAGCTACAGTATGCAACTTTTGCAAAAATATGTTTATTATAGATTTTTTAAAAGTATCACCATGTTGTGACAGTATAAGATGCCTCCTCTTTGAGCTGCAATTGCTTTTTTTCCCCCCTTTATTTAACCAGGTAAACCCCGTTGAGATCTAGATCTCATTTTCAAGAGGGACCAGGGCAGAAGTCTGCAACACACAGCAACCTGGTTACAAAATAAAACTAATTAATATATATGCACAAGTGTAAAATTGTGTCGCTCCCGGTCAAAAACAACCAATCAAAGCCAGGAGGAGGGTCATAGCACTGTCAATCAACTTCCTGTTTGCTGCTCAATGTGCTAAAAGTGTAAAAAAACCAACTTACCGTTACAGGAAAACTATTTATCAGTGGCTATGCTAACCAGTCTAAGTATTCATAGCAGGCTATGTTGTGGTGCAGCAGTTGTTGCTTACCAAAGAGCAAGCAGGAGAAATACACAGAAGAGCTAAATCAGATGCAATTATTTTTGTTTTTATTGATATCAGGGAAATCCTAAATGCAAATTCTTTCCAGAGAAAGACAGTGAGATTAACTTGGTGGATGTGTGAACATCTGCATGCAGAGTCAGGTTAAGATTTTTAATAAAGAGCCTTGTAACCATAAAAGCAGGAAAAAAAGCAATTTCTATCCAAGATAAAAACTTCAAAGAATGACTTCAGTCCTCCAGGAAGCACAAAGACGATCAGACGACTGGGCAAGAAAAGTTTGTTGGCGAGAGCCACCATGAGTCTTGTGGTGTTCCCACCAGAAATCCACCTAATATGATGTACTGAATGTGAGGGTCTGCTTCTCATTCAAGGGAGCTGGTCGATGCTGCCCTGGAAGACCTTAAATAAAAACTGGGACCAAAACATCCTCCGAGAGGAACTCCTTCCAACATCCCAGGCCCAATCTGGAGATGGCCTGAGCGTTTTCCAGCAGCATGGAGCACCGTGTTACAAGAACAAAGTGAGAACAAAGAGGCTTAGACATCAGAAGACTGGCATTTTATAGCTGAGACAGGAAAACGTCCCACATCTTAACACCTTGAGAACCTGATTGTAGTTCTGAAAAGGCGGTTAGATAAACAGAAACCAACATTTTTACATGAACAGATCACGACGAGTCAAGCTGATTTATAGAGGAAAGATTGTAGAAGATATTAAACAAAAGGGCCAACACCATAAATACAGACTCCTCTCATAAATATGATGCGTTTGCGAAAAATAAAAAAAGAAGTGGAAACTTAAGAACTTTACAACAGCATGCCCTCAACGTTCTCTGCTAAAAGCAATAAAAATGAATTGTGTCAGCTTGTTTCAGTGGTTGCACATGCATCTTAAATTAAATTAATTTTGGATAAAAAAAAAAAAAAAGGGTTTCTCTTTATACTACAACAGCACCAGATGATCCGATGCCTCAGAAGGAAACAAGAATTATTCTGTCTTTGTTCACCATGATGCTTTCATCTATCTTTGGTTTAATGCAGAATTATGAAGTTGGTGCTAATATTTTAAAATCAAATTCGATGAATCATGCACAGTACCTCATAAATAAGAGCAAACAGTGAAATATGCTGGTTGAATTTAACCGAGCAACCGCTTCCTGTGGTGTCTTGTTAATCTGTCGTTGACCACGTTCTTTATTTTAACCTGGAAGCCATTGAATTGCATAATTTGGCGAAAGTGCTAAATTCTGTAAAGCACTGCTGGCTTTGTAACTCACTATTTCCCATTTTCCAAAACATTAATCTTCTATAGTCTTCTTTGGTCTACGTACGTATTTATGCTACATTCACACATCAGGCAACTGAGACTCAAATCTGATTTTTCCATTGTAGTCTGAACAGCCTAATTCCAGTCTTTTTACCCCCTAAAAGATTTGATTTATGTCACTTCTACATGTGGACATGTATCAGATAGCGTTTGATAGTTTTCAGTCGACGATTGCGTCACATTTTATTCGACTTTTCTGCACCAGAAAAAATCTAGACGTTGTAATTCCAGACATTAACAACGGCTGAAGCAAGTAGGGTCAACACATAACCTTCCTCTGAGTTTCCCAAGATAATACTGTCAGCTCCCATTGATCGACAACGTTACAGTCAATCCATGCATTGTTACTGCTATAAGTAGTGAGCTGTCGCGTGATGTTCAGAAGTCTGATTGTGGCAGCATTTAATTAGTAGCAAAGAAAAGAATATAGGAAGAAAGTTGTTAAGTTGGGAACATTGGGGTGACTATTGCTCACGGCAAACGTGCAGACATGACCTGGTCTGTTAGTTAAACCTCTGTCAGGGGAGAGCAGCAGAGGACAGCGGTTGATTTTTAGACCTTTGCTGAGGTAGATAAGATCAGCGTCACATGTAAGTATCGGCCGATCACCGATCTCCTAAAAATAAGGGAGTCAGCTGGTCGATAAATCAGTGCACCCTAAACAAGACCTGTTGAACTTTACATAAAAGGTCAAAACATGTCTCACTTATTTAAAGATGATTTCCATTTCAAAGCATAATATCACAAGAACTCAACAGAAGATACTTAATTTCAACCCTAATTTGCATCTGCAGACTTGCTGAGATTTCACATCTCATCACAGAGGCTCGGTTTCTGTTTTCAAAGGAAAAAATATCTCTTTTGTTTCCACTGCCATGTTACTTCATACTCACTAATATCAGCAGTCTGTTTGGGTGCCATCTGGAATATGCAGCAAAAGTTCAACCTTTGGCTAAAAGCTTTAAGGTTCAACCAATTTGACTACAGGTGTATGTGTCCTTGTCGAAAGAAAGCTGACATCCAAGCAACACATTTTACCTAAAAGCTAACGTAATGGTAAGTAACAGGTACGTTTGATTAATTATCCCTTGTAAATCGCTAATACCTGGGAATTTATCTTGTTTAAGATAATGGATGAAAAAACAGAAAAATACTCAGTAATTACAAATGGAGTTCAGACCATTTTGTGCCACAGAACTGCTTTACTTAACACTGTTTCTGCACAGCCAGGCAGCCCCAGGTTAGAATCTTAGCTAGCGACCTTCAGTGTGGTTTTTACTAAATAAAATAACATGTATTGTCCCCATGTTACTCCCACAGTCCAAAAACATACTTGTTAGGTTAACTGATGATCCTAACAAAGGTCAGAAAGGTTATTTAGGCTCTTTCACAAAGCAGGTTGGTCGTGAAGCGTCAAAGATTAACCCTCTTTAACACCAACGTAGCCGGATGAATCTTCCAAATACGTGAGAAAGATGAACTTTGGTTCAGTGATCTGTCCTGTCTTGACACACATCATTACAACCCATCCTATGTGAGTTAATGGCAAGTTTTTGCCTTAAATCCCCTGGATACCTCGCCACAGAGACCTTCTGTCATCGATGCATCACAACCTTAAGCTGCAAAAATACCCAGCTCTTTCAGGAGCTGGTCATGACGAAGCTCTGACTATCTTGCCTGGTTGCTCAGAGTCATATCAGCAGAGGGTTGACCTGAATCGTCTTTGGAGAAAACAGACAGCAAGAAGGCACCCGAGTGGTTTGTGACAGAGGCTTTTTGCCTTGTATGTCTCTGTGATTGCATGGCCCGCATCTGAGAGAGAGAACTTCCCACCGTCACAAAAAGCGGGAGGCAGAGGTCACCAAAAGGTCGACAGCTACACTGAAGAACCTGCTTTGAAATGCCTGTCTACTACATGTTTTACCTTCTGATTGAGGAGGAAATTAAAGTTTTAGACTTACCTAGAGTCCAGAAGTAAATCTGTCCGAAAACCTTTGGGATCACCTGAAGACGGCAGTGGACAACAGATGTTCTCACAATCTGACAGATTGGAAGAACTTTTGCTAAGCAGAGTGGGTAAATATGGTCTTGTCCAGTTGTTGTCAGGACTCGCCCATAGACTCTTTCTAAACGAGACCGGATGATGAAAGTGAACCAAAAGATGTTTCAACAGGGTTCATTTTACTGATACTAAGGTTCTTCTTTGTTGACAAGCCGGATGGGTTTTGTGGCTTGGAGCGATTGACCCATCTGACATTAAGATGACGACGAATGCCTGCTCATGTTTTTCTTGGCATGAAAACGTTGGATCAATGACAGAATGCTTCAATACGACGTGTGCTGATTTTTTTCTTCTTTCATTACAGATTTCATTGCAGGCAGCGAGGGAAGATTTCACATCTCGACACTTACAGTTTCATGCTGTGTTTCTCATTTCTAAGACGAGTCGCTGCAAAGCAATGAAAGTGTGTCTGTGGGTGATCTCGGGCCATTTTTGCACATTCACTGCCTCGCAATAGCACTCAGACACCTTAAATCCAGCTGTTCTGCGAAGGCCTTGCAGAGAACACTGGTGAGCAAACAGCGTCATGGAGACCAAGGCACACAGCAGACAGGTCGGGAGGAACGTTGTGGAGAAAATTAAAGCAGGATGTAAGACAATATCCCAAAGGTTAATCATCCTTTGGAGTGTGTGTTCAATCTATCATCTTTGAAAATGGAAATAATATGCCACAGCAGCAAGTCTACCAACACATTATTGTTCACCTAATCTGACCATTGTTGAAAAAAGCAGTAACCACTCCTGTTTCTAGTTTGCCATAATTTATGTAGGAGAAACTCAGGGGGTGTGAATAGTCGCTCCACTGTATGAGTTTTATCAGTCCAAAAATGGATCATAAGGAGGGAAAAAAACATACGAGTTGGACTGGAGTACAAGTTGTATTTCCTTAGAATTTGTCAAACGTAAGGCAGACCTCGTCCATGTTGATGGTATGATCCCGTGTCATGTTGTGTTCAGTTTTCAACAAAGTCCTGGAAACCGTCCACCACGGCTGCCATTTTCTCAGTGTCCACTCTCTCTCTGAACAGGGCTGGTCAGGAACAACTCAGCACCGCTGAGCACTTCACCTGTGGAGAAGAGCAGAGGCGCATGCGGTGTAAATCTGGGGTTTTAGAGAGGCGGTCGCATTACATAAAGCTGTAACACCAAGAAAGTCTGCTTTGAAAGTCATTCTTATTCATTTTCTGGCAACTACCAGGGTGTGGACACGAAACTGCTCCCTGTTCCAGCAGAAAGTTGTGTAGGAAACCAATGCAGACTTGTTCCTCCGGCTCTGGATGTCTATAGCTTTCAACCTGTATTAGCTTTCTTACCGACTGGAAGCTAATGTTTACTTCTCAGTTCATGTCCGTCAGTATGAATTAACTTTTAACCCATCAGTCAAAAAAAAAAAACACATCATGAAGAGGAAAAAAACAAATGTTAACATTTATAAGTCTCACTAAACAATGGAACAAAATCTGTATGCTAGTAAAAAGTGCTAAAGATAATTTTCCTTCCACTTCACAATCATTTGCTTCGTTGTGTTAACACAAAACTCTTTTAAGACACACTACTTTGTTGCTATAATATGAAAATAGGAAAAAAGAAGTTGCCTTTGTTTCTAAAGCACTTGTAGTAATTGATGACTGATTGGTGCCGCAGCTTAAAACCAGGGATGTTCTGCGTCGCATGCAGCTGCTGAGCGTTCCAACATTTCAAGCCTTTTTCTTTTCAGCATTGCACATCTTCTAACTAATGCAAGAGAAAAACAGCGAATTGCAAACATCTGTGTCAAAATCCGACAAGTTTTTTTTTTCCACTACATGAAACAAAAACTGGGGGTGTGGGGGGAATAGTAATAATAATTTTAATTATCCTTAAAATGACAAATTTTCAAAGATTTTTCTGCATGAAAGTGTTTGACTACAGACACCGGGGGTAAAGCTCACCAGGCTGGAGATGACAGAAATCTGCTGTACAATTCACCACCTTCTCTTATTTAATCATTCACAATGCGACGCGGAGCACACCTGAACGAGAATGTACATTTCTGGAAAACACAACAGACTGAGGCGAGGATTAATTAACATGTTTTTCATATAAATGCGCTGCTTAAGCTTTTATTTGAAGTGTGTTGCCGCAGCCACCAGTCTGAGGTCTAAGATGAGTCTGACTGCTGTCTGCTTGAAACAAACCATATTGAGTCATTTCCATTCAGGGAGGCGGATGAAAACAGAAAGGAGCAGAGCGTAATCTAATCCTAGGACTATTTTTCAGACGTCCTGTGCAGGTTACCAGCAGCCACCAGCAGATCAAAACAAGATACGGAAGCGTAGTAAAGTGAAGGGCACGCTTGATTTAATTAGAGAGAACATTTTTCTTTCTTTTTTTTTTCTGTCGCTGACGCATAATTCACCAGTGTTTTTTTTTTCTCCTTTTCTTTCCTGTGCTGCCTTCCCTTTATTTTCCATCAGACTGTAATGAAAGTCAGCGCTGATTGCAGCTACACCGGTGAATCCTCTGCTCATTTTAACACATTAACATAGTTTCCAACAACTAGATGAGCTCTTGATGAAAGCGATTTGATTAGGAAATGGTGGAGGCTTATGAAACCAAGGCAGAAGCATCTGATTTAATTCAGCTTTGAAGTGTTTTATATGACAATCAATGATTACACGTCTCCAAAGCATAAAATCTTGTTTTTTCTCCAACTAATCATCCCCCCCCCATTTTTGTTGGCAAGAACACGTTGCATTAGTGTAATTCAATGACAAATACCATAATCTTATCATGCTATCAGATCAACAGACATGTGATATTGGGTGTGCTAGTCAACAAACCGACTGCAGTATTTTTGCCGTCTGTGTTTCCTCTGAGCCACAGCCTTTTATTGAGATTGAAAATCTTTAAAAACTTGGTCTAAACCCTCTTTCAGGGATTTTTCATATGCAAATTTCAGGAGTTTCTAGACTGAAGTTAGACAAATATTAATATGAAAGTTCACCATGAATGTGTGTTGCAGGCTGGATGGATGGACAGACAGATGGGAAATTAACAAAGATGGTTCCTGTGTGTGCGGCCCAGTAAGAAAACTTTAATATTTACACTTCTGATTGAAGTAAATTGAGCTAAAGCTAATTAAATGGGACACAAACTTTGACACGTAGAACTGTATGGCCTGTTTCTTTTTAGTTTTTTAAAAGAAGAAATAGAGAAATGTACTGCTATTAGCACCGTAGTTAACTTATGCTGTAGATTTTTTAATTTGTAGCAGGGAAATGGTTAAGTTGGGTCAAACTTCATTCCCAGATTACCCTTTGTGCTAGCATGGCTATTGCCTTGCTTCGCAATTCCACTTCACTTCTCCATCTAGGCTTTCTCCCATTGACTTGGATTTCTCCGGTAGAATTTCAACCAATCAGCGAACAGCAGGAGAAGTTGTGAACAGTGACATTTCTGTACCGTTTTAGAATTGTACACCGTCTGTAGTTTTAGCAACGGCAGAGGAGGAAGTGAACGAAGCCGTTCAGTGCAGGTTGGCCACGCCTCCAAATTTTTAATTAATCACCGTCTCTCCACTTTTCCCTTCGCAATGGGGGACGTTTACAGCGCAGGCAGTTTCTGGTAAGCTTCATAGCGCTGAAACGGACAAACTTCAGCGATTGGGTAAAACTTAAAACCTCAGTAGAGTCCAAGCCTCCAGGAAGCAACCTGGAGGCGTTTCTCAATAACCAAGGGTCCAAACTGCTGCTGCTTCTGTTATTCTGTTGTTTCTATTGAGGATTTTAAATTCAGACAAAAACTGTTTTGTTTTTTTTTCCATCTCTGAAAACCAATTAAATGTGAAATATTATCTCTTTAGGACATGGGGTATAGATTTATGTTGAAATGTCAATAAACAATTTTGCTTTGCCTTTCAATTTACCACACGTCCAACAAACTGCATGCTTCATATAAAAGGATCGTTTCTGCAGCCACTTTCCATTTTTCTAATGTTCAAGAAAAAGTTGGGGGACGAGAGTTCGTGTAGAAAAGATAACATTATGACTTGCATGCTTTCACACTGCAGCACAAGGAAAAACTCAACACACCAACACAAACTGCAGAACTTCACAAGAAAAACCTCACATCATGCTTTCCTTTCTTTCTCCCCCTTTGTTTTCGACAAAATGCAAACTGGCTCTCTTCCTCTATTGTTCGGTGAATTCTTTAGGATTTTTGTTAAAGGTTCAGCTGCAGTTAGTCTTTTTAAAGTCGTGCAACTTTATTAGTCCCAGTGGGAGAATTATGCAGTCATCCATCAAACAACATGGAAGCCAAACAAAAAGCTCTGTCCACAGTAAATCGTTGAAGCCTTTTAAAGCTTTGTTATGGTTCAAGTTTCATGTAATGCTATTTATCATTGTTGCTCAATTCAGCTTAGTGGCACCACTGTGTTGCACAATGATCTATAAAATGATTGATATCAACAGTTAGATTAGCTTAGTAGCTAATGCAGGAATGCATTAGCATAACTGCTATATACGTAGCATATAGCAGTTAGCTGAGCAGTTAGATTAAGAAATGCTGTAAAAAACAGCAGATGTAAAAAAAGAAAAATGCAATAAAATTTTTGCATCCATGTCTAACTGCATGTGGCTTTTAAATTAAACTGTTGTCCACCAGAGCAGTAGTTGCACGGCTCGATGTCCATTATCTGACCACAGGCCGTTTAAGAGTTTGTTCCCAACAGACTGCGACTCGACCTCATCCTCGTCGGCCACGTGTGACCACTCCAGCACAAGACCGCCACATCCGACTCATCCATCTGCGTGATCGGCTAAGACCAGCGACACACACAGCTGATGAGACTATTGGTCTGAACAACAGACGCCTCAGACCTCAGACTGTCCGCAGCCGCCTGCGTGAAGCCAACTTGGTCAAAATCTAATTCCTCAACCTGACACCTATCATGTTCAAAGGACTGTCAATCCGTTACGAATGGCCATAACACGATGTTATCAATGCCCATATGAAGATCAGTAATTACTGAAAATATATTTTGAGTTTCTCTATATATTGCGTAACCCAAATGTTAATAAAACTCTTATATTTGACATGGGGCGATTATATTTTTGTTCAGTGTAGATTATACAAATAAAACGGAGTAAAAACAATACGTGCTAAAAACAGATACAAACTGATAAAGAACTTAATTTGGAGTCATTTACAATGAGCCTTCCATAATAATACTTTATCATTCAGATAGGTAGTATTGTTGAATTATGTGGTCTCCAACCAGAGTTAACTTCTGGTCGAGAAACACGACCTTTACAAACCCACAGACAACATAAAGAAACATCAACTTCCAGAATGTTTTTTTTCTCCCTTTTTGGATAAATGTTAAAATCATATCTTCTTATTGTTGTTGGACATGAGTTACTGTTTGTTTGTTTTTTTTGCAGCCATCTCCTTCACATCATGGCTGCTGGACGGTTGTTTTCTTGTCACAAAGTCCCATTTTGCACTTGCTAGTACACTGGCTGGATGAGCAATTTGAGTATCAACCAATCAGAAAGATGCGCAGGGCGAATGACATTTTTGTAAAACATTTGATCTTAGTGAGTATTTATTAACTGAGGTCGTGATAATGATTGAAAAACAGATTTTATTTTCTGAAAAAAACAAATATGGTGAAGGATTTATGATTTTAAAAAAAATTGTTGCATTTTTTTTATTTTTTTTTACTTTTTGTTTTTTCTCCTCTTCTTCCCTCCAACTTTCTGAGGCGTTCCTCGCGCCCCCTAGTGGCCTCCCAGTGGGCTGCGGCCCTCACTTTGAAAAGCACGAAAACAACTTTGCAGAAGTAAAAAAAAAAAAGGAAAGGAGGATGAGTTAATGTTTGACTTCACAAGGCAGAGTTTCAGCACATAGATACTGATGATCTTAACCCGTACAACAGCTCCACAGTGGAACATCTGCTCACTGGTAGCCATGATTTGCTCTAGACAATTTTATTACACACACACACACACCCCCACACACCCACACAGCACTGACAAGTAATGAAAATGCAACTTATTGCTGTGGAGCTCCTATTGTTGCCATGCCTTTATGACTACTACAGCAGGTACAATCAGCTCCAAAAATAACAAAAACACCATTACACAACAAATAAATTTGATAGTTTGTACTAATTGGATCCGCTCTGTCTTTCTGTTTTAGTAGTTACTCTCCAAGTTGATTTTATTTGATTTTTTTTGCACTAAAACCCTCCTGTTGTGCCGAGAGAAACAGGCTACTTACAAAAAAAAAGGAGAAATAGGATTTCCTTTAGGATTAGCACTGCATGGTAAAAAGGCGCTTGACACAGAATGTGGCGTGTTTAGCAAAAGGTGAGTATTTATTAACTGAGGTTAAAGGTCACTCTGTGTAAGGATTATAGTTTCAGTTGTTAATTATCAAACTAAACAGGAGACTTAGGAATACGTTCATCTGAAGCTTTGCTAACGCTGCAGAAACACTAATGCTTTAGCTAAACTATTTTTAGCTTAGTTATAGTTTTCTACTAAAACTATCATATATTATAAAAATCTTTTTAGAATGTTTGTTATATGACTGAATTTATGAATATTCAACTCAAATAGTAGCTGCGTTTCCATTATTAAAAACTTTGTCAAAATTCCCCCAATGTCGAAAAAACAAATTCGCAATTGCGGCGTCTCCATTAAATAAGAAACGCAACGCAAATTTGTTCAGACAAGTCATTAGAAACGTGCTGCGTCATCATCCTCCCGCTACTTCCTGTCGTCGTCTTCCTGCTTTTTGCCAACAGCAACATCCTGTTGTTGATCATGTGACTGGTGTGATGCGGAAAAAAAAAAGTGTTTCCATTGCAGTTTTGCCAAATAAACCAGTTTTGATACGGCCAAAAAACCACCTCATCCTGGCGCCTAAACTTATTATTGAAAAAATTAGTTTTTTTTTAAAATTGGCATTAGTCAAATTTATTTTCAGAATGTCAAACTGCACAAGTTTATGGTCAGTGAAAATGCAACTATAGTTTTCTTTATAATTATAATGTATTTTTTGATTGCCATGTTAGCTGTTGCGGGTATTAGATAGAAATCATAAATCATATTTACTGTCTAAGATTAAATATACTGAAAATAGTTTAGGGCTGCCTGGTTTATGTTGGTTTAAAACTGATCAATGTTTTTCTTCGAGGTCTGACCTCATTATGGACATGAGGTCCATAATGCAGAAAGGAGAAAAAATTGATGTCGTTTCCTTTGTAATCATACAGAAAATGAGGGATTTATGAGAAAATAAATGAAATAAAATAAGCGCTCCCTTATCATTGATCAGTTTCCATTACCTCACTGTCGAGGACAAATCTGTAATGATTTGATTTGATGTTGATTAGAGGAGATTTTCTTGTTGCTACATTAAAAAAAATCTGAGACGAAACAGAACTGTACTTCCTCCCAGAACATAAACACAGTCACTGATAACTACTTTCAGCTTCTGATTGTATCTTCTATGTCCTTTAGTCAATCTTTCTAGCAGTATTTCTATAACATGTACAAGAGTTCAGCTTATCGATCAGCTTTGGAGCTCTACGGCTTAGATATCATTAAGCTATTGCCACATAAATAGTATTTCCCAGCTACATCAACATTTGAACTTTGTGACAAAATCGTTGCTTCACCCGTGTGTTTTCAATAAATCACGAGTGCGGACTGTAAATGCCCTATGGGGCACAAACGCAGCAGCCAAGAGGTCAGATTCTAAATCAGCGTCTGTGATATAAAGCTCATCTCAGCACAAATATTTCCAATTATGACCTACTGGGCTTGCTGCTCTCCCCTAATAGCTTCCTCCATATCTGACACTCTTCATTTCACGTAATGAGAGTCTTCAAGAAGTGAATAAAGGTATGCATGTGATTTGGTACAGGGGCAGAAAATGAGATCCGTCTCGGGGCTAACTTCAAACGAGAGCAAATTTGCAGCCCAAGAGGAACTCTGTTGCTTTAAACCAGACATCTGTTCTTTGTCCCTCATGAAAGGAGGCAGGCCGAGCTGCCGTGCCAAGGAGCCTCGTGTCTAATTCTTTGCCAACTTGTTTGTCACCGTGGCCTGATTGACCAGAGAAGCAGCCGGCTAACTCAGCCTAATGGCACGGTCACCTGGTACTTTATCACAGAGATAAAACACAGAGACCAGAGGAATGAACAGTGACTGAATGATTGGATTCATTTCTTCCTGTCCTTTTTCAAGTGAGTTTCTGTCTATATCTCATCAGCAGTAGAAAACCTTTTTGGGATCTTCATTGATCCGTTGGTCTTGGAGGCTAACAGCTAAACCATCAGATGTCGACATTATAGTCAGACGCTTCATACTCGGGAGGCGCTGCGGATGCGGCGTTTCTGGGAAATAGTAGTTTGTGATTTTACAGAAGAGCTATGGATTCAACGCTTTCAAATTACAAACTCAACTTTTGAACTGTGTGATGCTGTGAGCGCTCCGGTGGAGCCAGCTGCGTATTGTCCAAGGAGGCCAGTTGCTGCATTTCCATCAACCATAAAACTACGCAACTAGAAATTACGAAAACACTACGTTTTTCGATAAAAGTATTTTGCGCTAAAATTAGGTCGTTTTTCAGCGAAAATCTACCAGTTGTGCGAAATTAGTGCATTTTGCAAAACTTAAATGAAAACACTTTTTTCACATCACACGAGACACAGGATCAATAACTGGATGTTACCACCGGCAAAAACCACAAAGAAGACGACAGGAAGTGGTTGGAGGATGATGGTTTGTTCTTGTTTTTGTCCAAACTAAGACTCATCGCGTGAACAAGATTATTCACATGTGATTTTAATTTAATTTCTTATTTACTGAAAACAACGCAAATGCAAAATTGTGTGTCTTTTTTTTTTTTATGTTAGCAGAATATCGATGACACTTTGTGCATATTTGGAATGGAAATGTGGTCAATGCCTACAAATAGGCGCTTCGCTGTGGCATACAAACTGGATGATGCGAAAAAATTGTTTCCACTGCAGTTTTGTAAAATTCACTGCAGAAAAACCAAATGTTTCAATCAATAAATACGTTTTTTCGATGGTCGATGGAAAGTCAGCCAATGTTCGCCTCTTGGACTAGCTGTTCGTTCGTACTCTGGAACTGCCTAATCTGGATGTAGAGACCACAGGTACTGTAAGACATTAGCTACACATAATCTTTTTTGTTTTTTGCAGATTCACACATCAGAAATCACCTCCAGTTTACAGCTCGTCCGTTTGGGAGCCATCCGGAGGCGAGTCCTTACCCTCCCGGACCTTCCTGTGTTTTTACGGCGTTGAGGAGCCATTTTACATGTTTTTAGTTTCCCGCTCCACCCACTGAGAGCCAAATCAGTCCCAGCCATCTTCCCGAGGACGAGGTTTACCGTCCTTCAGCCGTATCAGCCTTTAACATCTCGGCTTTATTCCACCGCTCCGCCCTGCAAATGGAAGTCTTTCCAGCTACAGTTTATCATAAAAATAGGCTTTAAAGTGCATTACACAGTTACCTTGAAATCAAAGGGGGATGTAATAGAGATGTTTTAGACTCAGATGCCACAGAAAAAAAAGAAGAAAAAAAAAGACTGCCTGGAAGAACAATAGACGGGGAGACGGGATGAAAGCCCCCTGACTCTGGGATATAAAGAACTTGTCATCCAGCCGCGGCTCCCACTGTATCTTTTAATTAACATCTCACACACCAAAACAAACACACCCTCAATAATGCAGCAGCAACATGCTACAATATTAATGTCAGATGGAATGAGGTAATTAGACGGGATGCTATTTTAAGCGCGTGTTCGCTCCTGCCAGTATGAGCAGCAGGATTATTAAGAGGGGGGAAGGAAGAAGGGGATCCTGCTGAAAGGGATCGGAGCAGCTGATCCCGTGTGTGCTGTGGCCAAACGGGAGGCGAGCGGGCCCCGGCGTTTTGTTTGTCAGGTCCAACAAATGGTGACAAACGATGGCAAATTGGAGTGAAGGCCCCCCGCTGGGCAGTGGTCTGCCCTCAATGGAGCAGGGGGGCCGGCTCGGGGGAATAAAGACGCGCATGTAAGAAGTTTGTTGAGATGTAATAAGGTTCAAGGGATGCAGAAAGATTCTTCAAACAAAACTATAAAGACGATTAAGAAAGACGCCATTGGAGGAGGAGAGACAAAAGGCGCCACGGCGACCTAATCCAGTGTTTCACACGGGGAGCCCAGCCTCCTCCTCGCCGTTCGCCATAATCCCGGGAATCCATAAAATCGAGACAGACGGAAAGAAACTTTTCTGTTTCTTTGCGTCTGGGGGGGGGAAGAGAGAGAGAGAGAATAATCCATGCATCGCTCACCACAGAGCTCTGATTTCAAGCTTCTCTGAAGGGCATATTTGAAGTGAACGTCGTCAAAAATAGATTTCTGGGGCCGGGCAAGTACAAGGAAAAAAAAAGTGCGTTTCATTTAATTGACTGGGATCGGACGAAGATTTTTAATTTCCCACAGGATCGCAGGTTGCATACTTTTGTTTTCATACGCCAAAGATAAAGAACTGCACTCAGAGAAGAAATTAGCAGAATATAGGTAACACTGCTATTTTTTTTCTTCCTCATTTGTTAGATTAAAAGGACAGTATTATGTATTTTCCAGGCACATGGCACCACTTTATAGCACAATCAACAATACCTTCAGATGTTATAAAAATACTACAAATATCAAAATATAACTTAAAAGAAATTTGACTTCATAATTTAACGCCTTGAAATTGGGCTTCTGTCTCTTTAACAAGCTCCTGCTGGTTCTGAAACACCGACTTCAGGAAGTCATCACAACATCCCACCTCTATTTACCCTTTAAGAACGTTTTTACCAGCATTGCACTCAGAAGTGGCTCATCATGAGCTCAGCAGACGTGCATATCCACCAGGTGTTTGCTAATTGCTGCTGGCTAGTCTGTAGGAACTGAGTGGGGGAGTCACAGAGGAGGGAGAATCTGTTTTGAAGCGCGGAAGCTTGGAAACTGCAGCTCTGGGGAGGAGTTTTGTCCTCGAAGGCGGAGCCAGGTCCACCCAGGCGTTTTGCACAGCTGAATGGTTGCCACGGGAGATTCAAGGATTTCTCAAGCATGCACTAATGAGTCAAAGCAACACTCCAGGTATGTTTTTGGTGAGGGAATAACATCATAACAAGATGCGAAACTAAAAAAAAAAAAAAGGATTTTTTTTATATAACACTGCCCCACTATATAGCTTCTCACCAGTCTGGGAACTTTATTTTGTCTTGTTCTACTAAGAGCCATCATATCACTTCCAGCTTTCACCATCTCTCTGCTTCCTTCCTCCCTCCTCCACACAGACTGGCCTTTGTGTGCGGCCCACCGATGAGATTTGCATGCGTCTTAGACTGGATTACACATGCAGCCTCTGGGAACCAGGACCCCTACGGTCTCCCTTCGCTGTTCGGGGGGGTTGGAAGCGGCCTTTCGGTGCGCTACTTCAAGTGACTCTCACGGCCTAATTGGCTCAGAAATGGTTCCGAAGCAAAGGTTAAATTCCAAGATTCGGGAGAGTATGGTGATAATAAATAAAGGGTTTTGGATGGGTCGGGTTTTTTTTGTTTGTTTTGCAGCTGCGTCAGGGAATTTACGTCCTGAAGCGTTTCTCGTTGGGGTTTGTTGCAGACAGGTATGCTTATAAAGAGTGTAACCTTTTAAGTTAAAATGAACAACGCCTTACCAGGCATGGAGAAGCAGGATTCGGCTGGAACAAACTTCCAGAAAACTGGCAAAACAGCTGAAACACCGAGTTCCTTTGAATCCAGGCTAAAACTCCCACCTGTTTAGAGCCGTCTTTGATTGAAACTAACTAGAACACTGATTGATATGTCTGAGGTAAATTTGCTTGAGTAATTTGATGACGGGCATTTGATGAGATGTAAGGTTTATTGCTTGTTTCATAATTGATGACTGTGTGATGTTTGCAGCACTTTGGACCGTCTTGTTGCTGAAAAATAAACTTGAGTTGACAGTAGCAGAAATTTTATGCGATGTGAGTGGAGAACAGTTTTGACGTCAATGTAAAATAAACAGTTCTCAACATATTTTTTACAAATCAAAATCTATAAAGTGTAGTGTGCATTTGTATTCATCTCCACTGGGTCAATAGTTTGTAAAACATTTTTCCTGTGATTTCAACCAGACTGACATTTTTTCCCCCCATTCTTATTTGCAAAATAGCCCAAACTATATCAAATTACAGGAGTTGTATTAAATATTCAATTGGATTTAGATCTGGACTTGGACTGGTCCATTTTAGCACGACATTCAAGTCTTCTCCAGTCTCTGTTTTTCTTCCCAGATTGTCCCATGGTTAGATCCACCGATCTTCCTGTCAACTCTGACTCACTTCCTTGTTCCTGCTGAAGAAAAATGTTCTCCCACCATGATGCTGCCACCGCCGTGTTTCACCCAGTAGATGAGAAATGTTGCTTTCCCATCACACATACGGTCAAGACCAAAATAATTCATAATAGACCAGACCAGTCAGAATTTTAGCATGACACACAAAACATTAGCACAAATTATGCATACAATTTTTTTAATTTAGTAATTAGTTTAACATTCATACCCGCCTGGTGCCCTGTTGGGGGCGCCACTTAAGACATGCAGTTTGTTGCAAAAGTTTAATGGTCAAAAATACCAATGAAAAAAGATCTTGAGAAGGGTTTAGTTGTTATAATTCTAAAAAAAAAAAAAAAGCCTCAATAAAGGCTTTTACACTGATTACTATGAAGAGGTTACATCATTTTTGACAATATTTTCATGAAATATAAATAAAACAGCTTTTCTTTCCTTCAAAATACCTCTTGAAGACGGTCCTTTCTTTTGCAAGACATCTGAATTACAATAAGAAACAAACCTTTTGGTTCAATCAAAATACAATTCAGTCTAATTGTAACTATTTGCATACACACAAGAAAATGTAGAACTCTGTAAATATCCAAAGCTTGAGATGTCGTTTAATAACCAAACTCAGCCTGAACAGCGTTCTCCCAGGCCCGTCTGCTGTGCTCCTTGGCCTCCATGATGCCGTTTGTTCTCTAAATCTCTACAGAACTCCTGAGGCCGTCGCAGAAGAGCCGGATCTACACCGGAACGAAATTAAACTCATGAGCTGTTTACGTTTCATTCAGGCGTAAGAAAACAAAGGGGGCTAAACGCGAACGCACGCCACATTTTTCTGATTTTAATTTGCAAAAACCTTCAAAAACTACCTTTTATTTTCCATCTAGTTATGCACATAAAATCCACAAAGCACATGAGCAAATGCAAATGCGTTCTTGGGGGTATGAATACTCTTGTAAGGCAGTCAAAGCCAAACCCTTGATCTGAGGATGGTGTGTGAACGAGGGTAACGATGGCAGATAAGAGCAGACAAATCTCCTTAAAATAGCCGAGGACGCCGCAGTAATCTGCCAGAAGATCCAACGGACATTTGATGAATTGATTTCAAACAAATAATTTCATATTGCTTCCATGTCAATACTCCCCTTGATCACGTTTCTCCGTGTGCGTGTGGCGGTGCTTTGCGGTCAGGCCTCATCAGCCGTCATCTGTGTATTTTTAGTGCATTCGTTGACACCGGGAAAAAAAATGAAAAAATTGCTCTGAACTGCATTGCAAACAGACAACAACAAAAAAATCTCATCTCAAAGCATTTGTGTGTCATTCCATTTATTCGTATTGGTATTAAAGGTAAATTGACAGACGGCGTCTTCCTTCAAGCAGCCAAAGCCCCGCGGAGCCTCTCTGCCCAGCAGGATTATAAATGAGATAGGATTTAATATTGATCCTCGGCTGACCTCCTATGAAGTTCTCATCATTGGATAATATTCTACACACACGCCGTTAATGAGCTCAGTGTGCTCCCGCGGCCCTGCGCACAGATAAACCTTGACCTCAACGCCGTCCGACAACAACCAGTAGAATTGGGCGATTGCCTGGTTTTCTCCAGTCAGGGTTCCTACAATATTCCGTACTGCGCCAGACTTGAATGTCTGGAGGTCTCAGGACTTTTGTTTTTGTCTTTTTACCAAGATTTAAAGCGAAAATCCAAAAGTTCAACATGATTTTCTAGCAGGACAGAAAAAAACAAAAATGAAGGATTAAAGATTATTGATCAATGGACAGACAAATGAAAAATAAAAGAATGGGTCGGATGGATGGACGGAAGAAAACAGTAGAATACACATTAAGGAGGGAGTGTTATGTATTTTCCAGGCACATACAATCATTTTATAGCACAATCAAGTAGCTATGTTACCTTCATCTGTCATAAAAATGCTACAAATATCAAAAAATGACTTAAAAGAAATTTGACTTTGGACATTAGCACCTTGAAATTTGGTCTCTGTCTCTTTAAAAACTGCTGCTCTTTCTGAAACTCCGCCTTCAGAAAGTCATCACAACATGGCTCCTCTATTAACCCTTTAATAACGTTTTTACCAGCGTTGCATTGAAAAGTAGCTCCTATAATGAGCTGAGCTGATGTGCAGTTCCACCAGGTGTTTGCTAATTGCTGCTGGCTAGTCTGAAGGAGCTGAGTGGGGGAGTCTCTCTGTGAGGCAGAAGCCGTGAAGCTTAGAAACTGCAGTTCTGAGGAGGAGATGCACCTCGTAGGCGGAGCTAGGCCCATCCAGGCGTTTTGGCCAGCTGAATGGCTGCCAGGGGAGATTCAAGGCTTTCTCAAACATGCATGAAAGAATAAAGGCAACACTCCAGGTTTTCGATGAGGAAATAATACTATAACATGAGGTAAAGCTAAGAAATGTTGATTTCTTAAAACACTGCCCCTTTAAATATGGGGAAAACAAATATTTTTGTACTCCATCCTAATTTCCACTCTTCTCGACCCGTCAGCCTCCGTCCATTTCCAGATTGTTTAGCTGTCTCATCCAGTCCTTCCCACCCCTCTCCTCTCCTCCATCATCTCTCCGCTGCCGTTCCTCAGTTCTCTGCCGAGCGACGCCACCTTCAAAGGGCCAGACCGTGAAATATCTGCTAATTTTTTACCTCGCACTGGAACGAAACGGGTTGATGAGCAAATTTGACCGTCAGCGCTCGGGCTCTCCTGGTTCTCCTCCCGCTTCACGAGAATCAGGCCCGTCTTCACAAAGCAACAGCAGGTTCATAAGCAAGCCACACACCCAAATGAGCCCGATGATTATCTGCATACATTTCCACTGCTATTACAAGCGGCTCCAATCAGCGAGCGCGGCTGTCTTCAACTCAGAACATGCGCATGTCCCACAGGCATTAATTTCACCTACATATTAGTTCGGGGGTGGAAGCTTAGTGTGGGTGGACGCAATTGATTCAGTGCGTCTGAGCCGCACGGAATCCAGAAGGGATGGCGATCGGGGGGCCTGCAGATGCTCCCCTCAAATGCGACTGTCGCGTGCAATAAATCAAATAATTTCCCCGCCGCCAGCTAGTCCTGGTTTTTCTGATTCCGGAGCCACTTATGAGGAAGGGGAACGTGCGAAAAATGGTGATTTGCACTCATCGATACTGTCCCCTCTCTGCTCCCGCTCCCCTGTCAGCTCATTAGTCGCCCATCTCGATATTGCTTCAAGGTGTGGATCCAAACTCTCATCTAATTATGCCTGAACACAGGCAAAACTGTGGATTAGATAAAGCAAAACTTTTGCATAATTAGTAGGAGAGAAAAGAAAATATATTCCTCCTTGAGAGTTAATCTCTCGCCTAGAGACAGAGAACTCAAGCAGGTATGTCTGCAGTCACAGTGGGCCTTTCCAAAGGGAGGTGTTTCTCAAGAGACACACCTGATTGGGTGAAATTAATGTCTGATATTTTACTTTTTCTTTCTTAAGTTTTTTTTTTTTTGTTACACTAATGGGGCCAGAGCCGGCCCAAGGCATAAGCAAACAAGGCTTGATTTATAAACCTTCGCTGATGAAGATCAGATTAGGGGATAAGATGGGTTTCACATGTAAGTATCGGCAGATCACGATCCCCCAAAATTAAGGAAATCGGCGCCCAGAAATCAACTGGTCGATAAATCGGTTGGCCAATAAATGTATCATATTATACAGTATATAATGTAAACAGCACTGCCAGAGATTCAATAAGTTTATAGCAGGTGTGTGAATGATCTAATGATCGGACTGCTGATTGCAGCCAGTCCTCATCGTTAGCAGAGACAGAGGGCCCCAAAACCACATTTCACTTAGGGCCCCATGGAGGCTTGGGCCGGCCCTGTATGGGGCAGAAAGAAAAGGGAAAGACATACAGAACCAAGGATGGGACTCGAACTCAGGACTGCTACGTCGAGTCATCTCTGTGTGCCGCCACGCTGGCTTACTTTTCTGGCATATCAAACTTTCATTTATGCTTTTAATTTCAAAATTAACTGACCCAAAGTATCAAAACACTTGGAGGGCTAGCTACACCTTAAGCACTTCGATATGATAACAGCAAGCATACTGTGTTAGCCAGTCCGGCATCAGCGGGGTTTCCGTAACTTCTCCTTCCACCTAGGGTAACAGAAAACGTCCGGTTACATTTCAAAATAAGAGCATCAACATAAATCACACTGTTTTCATATTTCACAGTATCGATTTTACAGACCTGTTTATAAGTTGGGAGAGCTAAATATTGATACCTTGCCATTACATTAAAAATAAAATCTGTCTTAGCCAGTCCGACATTAGCGGGGGTGTCTCCTTGCGGATGTCGTAACAGGGAAAGTAAGGTTGAATTTCAAAATAAGAGCATCAACAAAAAGCACATTGTTTTAATAACTAAACTAAAAATGAAATCCGTTTTGGCTACAGAAGTAATTTGAAACAGACATACAGTAAGTAGTTAAAAACAAATAAAAAATATATTAAAAACATCATTCAAAAAAACAATAGTAATGTTACTATTTAGACAATTTCTTTGTCTAAAGACAAAGAAATTGCAACCATCTTATTTTCTTGTTGAACTTTTTAATGCAGCAGATGATTCTATAAGTTCCTGAATGATTTCTGCTGCTGGAACTAGCCAATCAGTGTTTGCTCTTTTAGAAACACCCATTTCTCTGTCTGCAGAGAACCACCCCCCCTCCCCCACAGCCACACCCTGACAAAATCATCCACAGGTCGCATTCCCAAGTCAGCAAATGTGGGTAAAACTGTAAACCGTTGACCTATTTGGTGCCACATCAAGGGCTGACACTTTTTAAAAAATCTCTTGATGAACAGTCTTCTGTGGAGAAACAAAATCACATCCTGAATATATATATATGTATATATATACATATATATATATTCAGGATGTGATATATATATATATATATCCCTGGAGAATTAAAGCTCTTACTAAATAATTTGGAAGGACAAACCTTTCTACAGAAAATATAGATGACAGTTAAAGAGAGGGAAGTTAAAAAAAAAGAAGCGTGGAATGAATGTAGCTGCGCTGCACTATTTCATCCCCCCTCCTTCACAACTAATAACTCATCTATCATCTCCAGCCTATTAACAAGCAGCCTCAGTTCGGCTAATCCCATCAGGAAGAGGAGAGCCACTCGGCTGCTGGTAGCATAATTGTTACATATTGGCTCCAGTCGGACGCTGGTTTTCCCTTCAGAAGCGCAGACCTGTTATCTTTTGTCAGATGACATCGCCAATTTAGCTTTAAAGCGCGTCAATGCCAAAATAACAGCCTCTAAATGTATCCCTCGATACAAGCCGTTTGGTCTGCTGCATAAATTAGGAGATCTAATTTTTAAATGCAAGCGCTGAATACCAACATGACCCCACCTCGCATTTCATGTCAGCCGGCGCGGGTTCTTTCAGGTATAGAAACGCTGTGAAATTGCAGGCAGGCGTGCACATTTCGGTGCGCTCATTGTCGTGGTTTCACATTACCATAAAAAGGAGATGCTTTTAGCCACCGGGAAACATTTAGCGGTTTTCTGTAAACTCCAGATGCATTTGGAATGCGCGGTATGTAATTACCCAATGCTGTCTCGCTGCAAAGTGTCAAAGATGCACCAAATCTAAATTTCAGCTTTCAAAGCTGATGGCCGTCAATTGCGCCTTTTGTGTTTTTGTCACAGGAACTTTCTTTAGAATCTCCAACATACTCTATTTTTTTTTTTCTATAGGATGCTGGATTCATAACCTTGAAACTTTGGTGTGTTACTTGAGGACCCACAGGCAGGAAGTGGAGACCGGTCCTAAATGAAGACAGGAAGTCTGAAAAAAACAGAATGAACAGACATGAATGATTAACAAGGACTCAGTACGTCCAACAACAACGGCTGTAAGCTTTACAACGAGGGCTGAAATTAATCCTTGAATGAACTGATTCAAAAGAATACTTGACGCAAATATATCTGAGTCGATGCGTCACCTGGTCACAATTTTCAGTGAAAGGACTATCTGAGAAAAAAGAACTTTAGTAGCTGGTCTACTAGTATATGTGCATGCATAGTTCTTATTGGGGAAAGAAACATTAGGTGTGATGCAGGTATAACGATTACTTGAGTAATTAAGAAATTATCAGATAGAATACTCAATTTCACTGAATATTACTGAAATATGAAATAGGTCCAGTCATATTTTCTCATTGGTTTCATCATCAGGTAACTCAGAAACCCAAAATGGCCTTCTATCAATCAAGTGTTGATAATGTTGTCTAATGGCTCACAAATACGTGCTGCTGTTCTTGGGTTTCCTTTTCATCATACTCAGAGGAAAGCTTGATATCAAGCAAAGCTAATTTTCTGGCCAGTAGCGCTAATCAGCTGAAACACTCAAAATGATGAGCATGTATTTCAAGAATTCCCTTAGATACTGACGCAGACGACAGTGAACAAACAGGAAGTGCCAGTGGCTACTTGGTTAGCTCTGAAGCCCGACAAGAACTGAGAGGCGGATATGCTAACAGCTGGACTCAGCGACAAGCTAAGTACTGTTAGCGACACATGCTAACAGTGGGGTTTTTCTTTAGTATATTTTGTAAATTCCAAAACTAAACAAATCTTTTTACCAACTGAGGTTGTTTGGTATGCCCTGCGACAGACTGGCGACTTGTCCAGGGTGACCCCGCCTCTCGCCCGGAACGTAGCTGGAGATAGAAACCAGCACCTCCCGACCCCATTAGGGACAAGGGTGAACAGAAAATGGATGGATGGAGGTTGTTTGGTATAATATGTGACAGATTTAATGTGATACAAACTGACTAAAGTGTTAAAAACTAGCTTAAAACCAACGCTATTACTGCATTGTGAACTAGTAGTAGCCTGATGAATATGAAGTTTGTTTGATTTGTGACCATTTTCCTTGTTCTTTTTATGCTTTTGAGTAAAAATTGAATGCACCATAAAACACGTTTCTTCAACCAAACATACAACAGTCACTGATAGGAGGATTTTTCTTCCTGTTTTTTTTTTTTTTTTTTTGCGTCTTTATAAAAACGATGCATGCTGAAAAAATCCAGTCCTTTCTGTTCTCAAATGTAGTTATATATGACAAAATCACTGACAGTACATTAAAAAAGGGTTGAAAAGTTTAATGAGATGTTCAATCAATCAATCAATCAATCAAATTTTATTTGTATAGCACATTACAGCAGCAAGGCATTTCAAAGTGCTTTACATCATATCAGAAACAGCAGCAGTGAAAACAACAATAAAAAGAAAAACAAAAACATTACATTTATTCAAGTTCCATTAATGAATTTATGATTAAAAATGTATTGTGATATATAGAGAAAAATACTTAATGCTATTATTATCCCCATACATG
>CAEGAG010302804.1:0-12603 GCA_903067065.1 Brachyrhaphis terrabensis | reverse complement strand
TATATATATATATATATACTGTCGGCCACAAGTATATATATATATATATACTGTCGGCCACAAGCTGAATTACAAACAACTCATGTCAAAACAGAGAGCAAAGGCGCTAAAGTTAGCATAACACATTAGCAAATACTAAAGCTATGCACTTACATTACTGCAAGCCAGATGCAGGGCTGTGTTGCCATCTTTGTCTGTTAGACTGAGGTTGGCGTTAGTGCTGGTCAACAGCAAGTCTGCAAGAGAGCCATGTTAACATGCGGCTAAAACAACAACCAGACTGACTGCTGGGAAGGTTTTTAAATGGACTCAAATGGTCATTTTCCACTGGCACCTACTCAGCAAGGCTCAACTGGACTCTATGCAGTTACAGATTTTCTCTAGGTTTAAATTAAAAACTAGAAAAATAAAAAATCAGAAGAAAAAAAATTACCAAAAGAAACCAAACAAAAAAAAAGTTTTTAGAATTAAAAACCTAGAGAGAAAACTCTCTTGGTTTTCCTCTAGAAGTTACATGGTGGTAGTTTTTATCCAGCACATGTTATCATCACAGGTCTAGTAGTTTCTCAACTCTATCTCAAAACAGATTTGGTGTCGATTTGCTCACGAATGATCCATAAACCATGTTCATACGTATGTTATTAAAGCATTTTGTAGATGCCTATAAACTTTGCCAATATTCTTTCTGAAGTTTGAAAAAAGTAATAGAAAGGAACAAACACAAAAATACCTAAAAGGTCTGAAATTTGATGATATATCAAACTTAAAAAAAAAATATCGGCCTCAGTATTGACGATTTATTTACTTGGTATTCAATTGATACCAACATATAAAATATTGGACAGTGTTAATTTGTGTCATGTACACATATATCGTAATACTTCTTGGACTCTAGGGTCATCTATATGAAGACCCTGCCCACTTACACCTGTTAATCTTCTGTAACAGAAAACCAGAACTGTGCAGAGTTGAGTTGAGTCAAGCTGCTAGGTGCTTTGGAAAAGCACCAAAACAGGAATCATCACCAAGCGCTTCGGCCCGGCCCTTCTCAGCTGCCATCATGAGTGCGGTGCGGCCTGACTGCTCTGCGGTGTCCACAGGAGCATCATGGGAAAGGAGCAGCTGGATGCAGTCTATGTGGCCGCTGAATGCAGAGGCGTGGAGAGGAGTCCTGCAGGAGTAAAAAACTGTGATGCAGCGCAGACCGATGGCGCTGCAGCACCAGTGCTTTCACACCGACGTCTTACCTGCCCTTAGCATCGCTGCAGCCAGCGATGTCCGACCCCATGGCCTCCAGCAGCAGCGACGCACACGGCTCATGATCGTTCAACCTGGCAATTTAAGCATTGACAAAAGATCCGGCATGAAGGACGCACAAACGGCAAAACAAGAGAGCCGCAGTGAGAGTCGGCAGACAGACTTACACCGCACAGTGTAGAGGAGTGAACGGATTGCCGTCGATGTGCCGGCAGCCTTTCTGCTCCAGCAGAACCTCCACACACCCTTCATGGCCTGGAAACACACACTCATCATCAGTGCTGAGCAGTGGAGGTTATTTATCTGGGTTTATTGTTTCGTTTGTGGAAATTTATTCTGTAAAAAGTTTTTCCTCTTTTTAATAAACTTGCCTGTTTTGAACATTTTAACTTCAAATTAACTTACACAGTTGAATAATCTTTTGGAAAACTATATTTCTGCACAATTGGAATAATTAAATAATTAATAATTAAATTAAAAACAGTCCAACCCATTCTTAGTTCCTGACAGTTAACCAGTGGACCCAACCCTTTTCCAGCAGCGGGTGTCTTTCAGTCACTAACCGTAGTAGCAGGCCCAGTGCAGAGGTGTGTACCCGCCGTGGTCTCTTAGTGGGGGCAGAGAGGGCGACTCTGAGCAGGCGATGCTCAGAAGCTCGCTCAGCCAGGAGGCGTGGCCTCGCGCGGCGGCCAGGTGGATGGCGGTGCGACCCCGAGAGTCTCCTAGCAACACAGAGGCCTCTTGCTCCAGCAGACACTGGATGCACTCCTCCTGACCACACAGCAGCTGGGGCGGACAGAGAGCAGGTCAGAGTGTAACATCACAGGAATAGTCACATGGTCAACAACAGCAAGTCTGACAGATTCATTCATGGCAGGCATCGGCTGGCTCAGCGCTCTTCAACCTGCGGCTCCAGGGCCACAAGTGGCTCTTTGGATCTTTCACGATGAAAAAAATAATGTTCATTTTGCAAATACAATAAAAAACCTTGTTTATAATTATGTTCGACACAGAACTCCTCAAGTGGCTTTTTTAGCTTCAGCTGGTTCAAATTGTTTAAAACAAATCTCGTATTCGGCACCTTTAGATGTTGCGCTGAACTTTTCAAATGATGTTAGAAGGATTATTTAGCTGAATATGAATCCTTTGCTACAAATTATCAAGTGTTCACCAAAGGAATGCTGTTATTCAATTTTAGGCAGTAAAATGTTTATTTTGCTACTTTAAAAATAATTGTAGTATTTGCTTATTTACATTTTTATGTGTGGCATGAGATAAGTTTGAATCATTAAATGAAAAATCAGCCGACAGTGATAATCTTTTTATTCAATTATTCATCAAAATAATATTTTACTAAAATAATTGTTAGTTGCAACCATAAAATTTTCACAGAAAATTTTTGACTGCATAACTTTACATTAACTTTTACTACATTCTTTTTTACAAATATGAATATTCCATAAAATAAAATGTATCCGTTTCTTTTTAAAAACATTTTTATGTTCTTTAAAACCTAAGAAACAAAACTGTATTTTTGTTTCTTAGGTTCTTACAGTAGATTTTTCTTACAGTAGATATTTTTAAAAAATTAAATATTGTCTTTTTTTAAAAGGCTATGTAACATTTGCTGCGCTAAACAATTTGTACGTAGCTTCATTGTGGGCAAAATAAAGGCTGCAGAGCCCTGTGACAGAGACTCACCCCGAGGTGGAGGGCTGTGAGGCCGTGACTGTCAGACACGTTGACGTTGGCTTCCCGCTCCAGCAGCAGCGACACGGCGTCGACGTGACCTCCAGCCACCGCCAGCATCAGAGGAGTCCTGCAGGAAACAAGGGCGACGCTTCCTTAAAGCAACAGACACAAAAATAATGCGGGAAGGGAGAAGGGAAGAGCACAACTCACTGTCCCTGAGAGTCAGAGGCATCAATAAGCTCCGCACCGTCCGATTCATCCAGCAGGAGGCGCACACACGTCGTATGGCCGTTCATCACTGAAGAGAGATGAGCAGACATTAATGGCTGGTCAGCTGACTAACTGTTGAATAGTGGGACAAAAACTGGATCAAAGATGTTATAACCATGACTTGAACATGGTTGCAGCGCTGCAGTAACTGTTCCCTCTAAATAAAAGGCGATTTGATCGAAAATCTAAAATTTAACTTGAACTCTATCCATGACTGTTAACCCACCTGCCAGGTGAACAGGTGAACGGCCGTACTGCTGGTCACTAGAGTGTGGCGACGCCCCCTGGCTGAGGAGCGTGTGAACGCAGTCGGTGTGGCCCCGGAGGGCGGCCAGGGCCAGCGGGGTCCGTCCTGCCTCGTCTGCCTGGTCCACCTCCCTCTCCCCCTGCAGCAGGACCTCCAGAGCCTGGGCATGGCCGTGGTATGCCTGATCGGAAAAACCAGCTCAGAGTCAAAAACGTCAATCAAATGTTTAACAGGGAAACAATTAATAATTCTTAATTAAAATCTCTTAACGGGGCAGTGTTAGATGTTTTCCAGCCACATAGCGCCATTTTATAGCATAATCAAATAACCATTGTGCCTTCAGTTTTTATAAGACATTTGACTTAAAAGAAATTTGACTTTGTGATTGAACACCATGAAAGTAACAGACTTTTGCCTGTCTCTTTAAGAAACTCCTGCTTTTTCTGAAGCTCTGCCTTCAGGAAACCTTGACAACATGGCTCCTCTATTGACCCTTTAACAATGTTTTTACCAGTGTTGCACTGAGAAGTAGCTCCAATAATGAGTTCAGCAGAAGAGCAGGTCCACCAGGTGTTTACTAATTGCTGCTGACTAGTCTGAAGGAGCTGAGCAGAGGAGTCGTACGGGAGGACTGAGCTATGCTGCAGCTCTGAGGAGGAGCTTTGTTGTCAAAATGGGGCTAGGTCCATCCAGGTGTACAGAACAATTGAATCGTTGCCATAGAGATGAAAGGATTTCTAAAACATGCATGAAAGAATCACAGCAAAACTCCAGGTGTGTTTTTGATGAGGAAATAACAATATAAGATGACAAAAATTTGATTTTCCATAATACTGCTCCTTTAATAATCATTTTTCTGACATAAATAAAGCAGAGAAACCCAGTAGAGAAGATGTATTAAATCATTTGTCATTACTAATTTTACTTGAAAAATGACCTTACGGAATATCTTTGCTTATAATGCATGACATTATGTGGATTGCAGTAAAGCACAGTAGGAGAAGAGAAGACTTACAGCGAGGTGCAGAGGGCTCCTGGCATGAGGAGACTCAGGATCTTCTTGAGGTCCATCATCTCTGTTCAGCAGCTGCATGTCACAACAAAACCTGCATGAGATCCGGCTGGCTGGTCTCAGAAAGCCATCAGATGGGATTAAAGGATACTTATGGAGATGTGGAAGTTTTAATCACCTTTATTTTTCAGAATATTTAAACAATACCTCAGATTAAGGGACGATTTTATTAGGGATTATTAGGGATGATTAACTGGCTGTTTATGGGACGCAGTAGTGTTTTAGCTGGACCAGTCATTTCAACTATTTCTACAGAGGCAGGATGTTTACATTCAGACACTTAGAAAACTTCCAGCCCAGGTGGAATTTATTTACAGTCTAGCAAAGCCACACAGAGACTTTACAGTTAGCTAATCCAACTAACCTAAATAAAAGATGTAAAAGACAGTCAGAAAATTTTTTGATCTAAAATCATTGTAGTCTATTCACTAGAAATTTTTTTTTCAAAAGTTAAGATGCTGCAATGTGAATTTTAAGGGAGATATTGTGTAATTATTTGAGCACTTCCTTCAGCCTTTGGGCATGCACAGAAAGCCCATTCCCTTCCCAAACTAACAGTTGAACACATTAACATGAGCAAACATTCAGAATGACAAGTTGCTGCTTTCACCAGCATCAAACCAACATAACATGGCAACGACTGCAGGGTAAAAGTCCTTACAGGCAGTTTTAGTCCAAAAAACAAATAAAAATCCCCACAAATGTTACTGTCTTTGTTAGATCTCACTGGGCTGTGTGTGTGTGTGTGTGGAGGGACCAACCAGTTCCAGACAGTGCCTGTGTCCGAAGGCGGCAGCGTAATGGACAGGACTGTAGCCCTGTTTGTCTTTGACCGAGGCTGTCGCTCCGCTCTGCAGCAGGAACTCCAAACATCTGCGACACAAACACAGAGACTCAGCGGAGGGAGCAACTGGCAGCAGGCATCCAACATGTCCGAACAGTTCGCTCACAGCGCAGCCTCCTTCTCCCTCTCCGCCTGCACTCCTTCGCTCTCTGGCTCCAGGGCAACACGCCGCCTGTGGAGGGGTTAAAGGTAAAACACGGGATGTTAGCATAAACAGCATCAACTCACCATTTATTTTACAGCACTATTACCAGCATACTCTAAAACACGTGTCGAACTAAAGGATTGGGGGCCAAATGGACGGTGCAGCATGAGGCGACCGTTTAGGAATGGAATGAGGTGAGCAAGGTTATTTACAAGATGGGAAAAAAAAGATATTTCTGTGAATTTACAGATGGACATTATTGGAGAAGTGGGAGAATTATGACACAAAATGTATGTCTATGGTTATTTGACGTAAATGAAAAACTAAGTGTATTAGTTTTCAAAAAATCTTAATTGTTATCTCTTTCAATTTAAGTTAAATATTTTTACATGTTAATGTTAAAAGGGGAAAAAACATATGATGTTGTTGATCTTTTGCTCTCTCAATCTCCTTTTTTTGGATTGATCTAGATCTGATTGTATTATAACTAAAGAGTAATGACTGTCTGTTTCCAACAATGGGGAAAAGATTTTTTTAACATTGGGATCGGCATGATAAATAAAACTGGGGAGATATAAACAACAAATATTTATTTCCACCTTGTTGCTGCCTGTTTCTGATTGTTTATTTTTTTTCAAAGATGTAGAAAAAATAGATTACTATATATAACATTGGTAAATATAAGTTATAAGCCGTAGCAGCAATATTAATATCGTCCAAACTCCCTAATCAGATAATCAGAACACATCTTGTGGACAGGCCTGGTGTGTGGTATCATGTTACCTGAGCAATGAGTCAGAAACAGCTCTGTACCGGCTCACCTTCTGTCCAGATCTGAGGCAGCAGCATAGTGCAGGGCAGAGCGCCCCCACTGGTCGGTCGCATTAATATCAATGCCACAAGCTACCAGGGTCTCCAGACACTGAAAGTGACGGCTGGCTGCTGCATAATGAAGCGGAGTCCTGAAGGACACGGAGACCAACGCATTAAAGCGACACCAGCGGAAACATTCTCAAAAGAAAATAAAGGAAACAAGACCCAATCTGAGGCAACAAGTCAACATGAGAGAATTTAAACAGATTGAAGGCTCAGTGACAGGGTGTTGTGCTGTTTCCTACCTGCCACATTTGTCTCTGCGGTTGTATTCCCCCCCACTGCTCAGCAGCAGTTTGACACAGTCCACATTACTGCACAGAAACAGAAACAAAAACATGGTTAGTGGAATATCAGATGATTTCAAGCGGCCCAATCTGTAAACAGCGGCACTCACCCTCCAGCAGCGGCTGCGTGCAGGCACGTTCTTCCGAGGCTGTCCGGGGTGTCTATCTGGAAGCCTGCGGACAGGACCGAGTCGTTACACATTATGCTAAACCTCCGACCTGAAGGGGGCGGCACAGGGAGACGCAGGGAGGCCAGACAACACACACCGGCAGAGAGACGGAGAAAAGAAGAGAAGCAGGTGGGCATGGAGAGAAAGACAGATAGATATTAGTGTGACAGGAGGGGAGAAACGAGGCTCACGTGATCATACAGGTGGACAGATATAAGCCGTATGTTGCTAACACAGACGACAGAACGAGATGCCTTCAGGTTATACATATAGTCAGACAGTTTGAGCAGCTCAAAACCGGTAGACATTGAACCGGAGGTCTTAACGCATCGCCCAGGTGGAGGGCGGCAGAAACAACAACAAAACTTGTAAAAACGCACGCGAGGTCAATACGACCCCGCCGGAGAACCAAGCATAGATTAAAAAGCTTGCGGGGTCCAAATTCACCCAGTCCCTAAAGACCACGAGAGAGTTAGGTCAGAGAGTTGATACACTGGTAGACATGACGTGTGAAGACAGGAAGAAGGGAAATTCTTGATTATGTTTGAGCACAAGCTGAGCTCAAATTACTTTGAGAACTTGTGTTTTGTTTCAACATCTCAGTCATTCTAAAACACGTTCAAACCCGTTTTGGACAAGAAAGCGTCTGTTTTTCTCTTCCATCTGCTTCTGTGTTCCACTTTAGGATGTCATGAACTATGCACCACGGTGTAAAACACCAGGTTTCATCCCAGCCCCTCATGCAGCGCCTTCCAAAAGTATTCCCAACCCCTCAACGTTTTCGCATTCCAACATGTTACAACCACAACACACCTCAGTGTGTTATTAGGATTTTATATGACAGAACAAGAAGCAGCAAATACATGCGGAGTGGAAAGTAAAATAAAGTTACAGGCAGTCAGAGAAATGGGAAGTTTGCCACAATTCTCTAGCCATATTTCCATCCAGTTGTCATGCAAATTTTGGGTGTCCATTTAATATGTCACAAAAAATCTAATTACGCATATTTCCATCTACAGGTTTGGAACCAATGAAGCGAAGCAAAAAATAATTTTGTGTAATAGGGAAAGTCCTCCCCTTTGAGCCAGAGGTTTGGACCTAAACATTTTCTGAGTTTCATGCCTCTGGTAATGTGTAAATGGTGAGATGAAAACACATTTGTCAAATAGGTTTGTGCATTAACTCTTTTTCGCAAAACCAGCGTAAAAACTTTTCTGCTAAATCGAGTATGTTATTTTGAATTTTTGCTGTTTCTAAAAACATTTCTAATGTACAGCTTTAAAATGCACAGACATTTTTTTTTATAGAAACACAACTTCCTATTAGTGCTACTTTGAGTACTTTTATGCTTATGTAATGCTCATTCCAGGGTGGCACCCTGGTAGCATTGAAGAAAGTATAAAGTACCTTATTGGTAGTCCAATAAAATGCTCTCAACCCACATTTTCTACCAGAACTGAGTGACTGGAAAGAACTGAAGAAAACAGACATGTCCTGAAATGATTCAGTAAAAACTTTGAGCTCCACTTTAACTGAGAGTAACGAATGCAGCCCAACCAAACAGCAGCTGTGCATGGGTTAGAAATATAAATAGGTTCTTTGTGTTCACTTCCACAATATAGCTGAACCACATGATGAACCCTTGTTGTTTGTGCTCATCGCCTGTAGACATAACAAGCACTGGAGTCTTGAAATCATCAAATTGTGTGGATCTGGAGCCAGAAGGTTTTACTGTCTTGTCCTCTCTTCCAATTTCTCTATAATGTGGCACAATATGGCAAAAAAAAAAAAAACTGAGTTACTTGTTCAGAGAATGAGTGGAATCCGTCTCAGTAGCTGCATTTCCATTACAAATGTGCACAAAACTTTGTCAATATTCCACTAATATATAAAATACATATAATCACAATTTTGCAATTGCGGTATTTCCATTAAATAAGAAACGCAATTAAAATCACGTGTGAATAAGCTGGTTGACGTGATAAGTTATTAAAAAACATGCAGCGCCATCATCCTCCAAATACTTCCTGCTGTCTTCTTCATCTTTTCCACCAGTGGTAACATCCGGTTGTTGACCATGTGACTCATGTTATGGGAAAAATCATTTCCATTACAGTTTTGCGAAATACACTAATTGCTGCGCATTTTCCACCATATTTATCAGTATGTGAAGGTAAACTACCTGAGGACAGCAGCTTCCTGCAACAGTCAGAGTGAGCGTTCAAGGCCGCCAGGTGGAGAGGAAACATCCCATGGACTCCTCGTCTGTACAGACAGATTGACAGTATTTTTAATGATTAGAAACCTTCCCAGGTGATGAAAACACCTGCGGACAAGCAAACGTCACACCTTGTGCAGTCCGCTCCACTAGTGATGAGCGTGTTTATAAGGAGTTCGTGGCCGTAGCGGGCGGCAACGTGAAGCGGGGTGTTGCCGTCCTTGTCCACGCTGTCGATCTCTCCACCTGAAACACAAAACGTGGACGTGTGAAGACAAAAGAGCAGCTTCGGGAAAGGACGACGAGTAGAACGACGACCAACCGTTCTGGATGAGGGTCTGTGAGCGGGTAAAACGACCATGAACCGCTGTCATGTGAAGAGGACTCTTTCCGTCTCGGCTCTGATTGAAAACAAAGCAAAAAAGATTCAGGTTTTAACAGAACAGAACTTTTATTTCAACAGAGCAGTCTGTCGTCCATCCTTAGTAACCTGGTTTTACCTGCACGTTAACATCAGCCCCGTTGTTGACCAGGAACTCCAGACAGAGTGCTCCGTGTGTGGAGGCAGCAGCGAAGTGCAGCGGGGTGAAGCCTTTGTTGTTGGGCTGGCTGACGTTGGCGCCATAGTCGATCAGCTCACTGACGACGGCGTCCTGGCCGTTGAAACAGGCGACGTGGAGCGCCGTGTTGCCGAAGGCGTTGGCCTCGTCAATCTGTTGGCACACAGGAGGAAACGTGACCGTAATGGCAGGGATGCGTGACAGAACTGATGACTTACAGCAACCTGCTAACTTGAAAGAAATTTGACTTCGTAATTCAACGCCTGTGTCTCTTTAACAAACTCCTGTTTTTTCTGAAACTCCACGTTTAGGAAACCCTCACAACATCGTTCGTCTATTAACAATTTAACAATGTTTTTACCAGCGTTGCACTGAGAAGTAGCTTGTATTATGGGATAAGGAAATGATCCCATAATACATAATACTAGCCAGCAGCAATTAGCAGCATAGTACATAGTCAATTAGCAAACACCTGAAGGTGTTTGCTAATTGCTGCTGGCTAGTCTGAAGGAGCTGAGTGGGGAAGTCAAGGGAAGGGCTGCTCTGTGAGTTGGAAGCTCAGAAGCTTGGAAACTGCAGCTCAAAAAAGGAGCTTTGTCCTCAAAGGCGGACCTAGGTCCACCCAGGCGTTTTGCACAGCTGAATGGTTGCCATTGACATTAAAGGATTTCTCAAACATCAATGAAATAATCAAAATAACACTTTAGGTATGTCTTAGTTGAGGAAATAACATTATAACACGATGTAAAGCTAAAAAAAAGTTAATTTTACATGATAATACCCCTTTAAAAAGATGGAGCTTTGGGTTTAAAATAGATTTCTTGTTTATTGTAAATTGATGGAATCCTGCAAATATGAACTGAAACACAGACTGGAAAGGCTTTATCTGCAAGAAACCAGTCAATCTGCTCTGACGATCTGTCCTTACCTCTACAGCCAGGTTGAGCAGGTGTTTGACCACGGCCAGCTGTCCGCTGGATGCTGCAGCGTGAAGAGGCGTGTACCCCCGCTTGTCCTTACAGCTGATCTCTGCACCCTGACTCACCAGCTGACGCACTACTTCCAAATGACCTGTAGGGGGCAGCAGCACACAAATCAAGTTACACCTGAATAACTTTGGCTAGGAATCCTTTTTTCAAACAGGAGTCAGATCCTGGAACTTTCTGAATGATTCAACATTCATGCTCTGTTTTAGTTGAGAGGTCCACTTCGCTTTAGTTAGCAGACACAGCCTGCCACGCTGAGAACTAAAATGGAAGCATGTGATTGTGGTCATTTTTCTGATTATCAAAGAGAAAAAGATCAGGACACTCGACTGAAAACTGACTTGAAAGCAGAACATGGAGAGAGAAAAAAAAGACCTCATTATAAGAATAACAGCATCAGACATTAACGTCACCTACTCTAAGACTCAGTCAACCTATTCTAGACTAGCCAGTGTTAAACATTAACGCACAAAGTGACTCTATGCTGAAAAATAACCAGCTTCAGATTAAAAATTTTTTTTTAATTATTTACTGGCACCTCTTAGTGTGTGAAATCTTAGTTTTTATTCCAGTAGTATAATATCCAAATAAAATAAAATTCCTACCATATATATATATATACACACACATATGTCTACATTTTTGAAACACCAGCATGTTTTCTCATTTTGAAATAATAGATTGAAGTCTTTAAAATGTATAGCACAGTTTAATCTAATTAAATTGTTTCATATTTCTATTTCCAATTTTGGATTTGTGTCTAAGAAGGAATATAGTGTGAAGAACATAGGAGGGGAATAATGGGAAGAAGAAAGCTGGAAAGATCATAAAAGACTAAAAACAAAAATTTTTAGGCTTGCATAAAAAAAACAGCAATATTAAGCTTTTTACACATCTTGGACAGGAATAAATGTGACATTTAGTTCTATAAGAAAGAGGTGAGTTGGTCTCACCCATGAAAGCGGCCCAATGCAGCGCTCGGCCATCCTTCTTGTCGAAGGCGTTGATGTTCGCTCCTTTAGCAAGCAGAAGGTTCACCATCTGAGGGAAAGCAAGCAGAGGAGGAGAGATTGGTTGGAACAACATGATGAACACATAAACACAGCTCGTCTCCTGGCTCACTTGTTGCATAAAAACTGTGGAGGACTTGTTGTTGGTGGTGAAACAGCAGATTAATTTTAGCTCCGGCACATTTCTGAATGATTCCATCAGAAATGAAAAAGCACCGCCCACTTCAAAACCCCACTGATACAGCTGCACTCGCCCACCTGTTTCCTCTATTCATCCAACCAGAATAGCAACAAAGGGCCTCTTACATCACAACCTCCCTCTTCAGGAAAACTGCACTGGAAAAAGCTGCTTTAGCCCGCACTCTGCCTGCAGTACCTCTGTGTGGCCGTTGAGGGCGGCGTGGTGCAGCGCGGTCCGCCCGCCGCGGTCCGACACGTTCACGCTGCTCAGCAGTGGGATGATGACCTCGGCGCACCTCAGAGCGTTGTTGGCAGCGGCGACGTGCAGCGGCGTCTGCCAGTTCTTGTCCCGCGCGTTCACGTCTGCAGAGTGTCGGATCAGAACCCGCACGGCGTCCTGGAGGGGAAGGCAAGACAAAACAGACTGGAGGACATCTTTAACCAAAGTCACTATGAAAAACAAGAGAGATGATGAAGTTAAAGGAATACGTATATTTATTAAGATTTGTTAAATGGCAGCACGATGAGACAAAAATGTTCCACAAAACGTTTCACTAGGCCTGTCGCAACAACCAATAAATAATTTTGTTTTCTTGTGTCTCTCTCTTTCTACCACATTGTGAAAAAGTTCAATTGGTATGAAGAGTTTTTCGGTCAGACCAACTAGTAGCAGTAAAAGTCTGTTACTAGCTGCATTTCCATTGACCATTTAATTGTGCAATTTGACATTTGTAATATAAATTTGATTAATGGAAACACGCCGATTGAAAAGAAACTCTCGTTCTTCTATAC